>JAKTTS010000076.1:0-42153 GCA_030560485.1 Ascoidea tarda (nom. inval.)
ATGAAAATGAAAATGAAAGTGAAAATGAAAATGAAAATGAAAATGGAATTCTAACATTTGAAATGAATATGGATTAAAGATTTGAGAATTGATTTTTTGAATCATTGCAAGTTTGTTTATACCAATATTGAAATTGTAGTTAAATATTAAGGAAAAAAGAGAAATTATGAATATTAACAAGATAATTTTTTTTTTTTTTTAAATTAAAACAATAGTGTTGGATATGCGTTTATTTCATTTACAAAAGCTGAGCATATTATTACGTTTGCTAAAGCAAGAGCGGGAAGTAAATGGAACCGATTTAACTCAGAAAAGATATGTGATATTTCGTATGCTAATATTCAAGGTAAAGAGAAGTTGATTGAGAAATTTCGAAATTCAAGTGTTATGAATCAAGAACCTGGGTATAGACCGAAGCTTTATTATACGGAGGGAAGATTGAAGGGAGAAGAAGAGGAATTTCCAGGGCCAAATAATATTGACAAGCATATTCGATCGTTGGCTAATATTGAGGAAAATCGGATGTATCATGGAACGAGCGAATTATGAAACGTAAAAGAGTGTACTGTTTTAATATATATTATTTCTTTGGATTATTAAATTTGAATTTGAATCTGAATCTGAATCTGAATCTGAGTCTGAGTCGGAAGATTGATCATTTTCCATTAGAGATTGCCAATTTCTGATTAGATCAACCATCGATTGAGTATCGGTTGAGGAGTCTAATACGTCTTTTGGTAGTTGACTTTCTGAGTATTTTTTTGAGGAGAAGGTGGAAGTGTTAAACTTTTCGACCAATCTTAATTCAAAAGGAAAATCTTGTGTAGAAGATTGTGAAGAGGATGAAGATGGTGAAGAGGGGGATGAAGGTAAGGATAGTAATTCATTCCAAGTAAATAATAGCGAGTCAGTATGTGAAAAAAATGGGTTGATATCAATGATGTAAATTTTATTATTTGAAGTAGGTAGATATAAATCTAGAACGTAATTTTTGCTTGGAAAGACGTTTTTGACTGTTGAATCAAAAAAGAAAGATATTTTGGAAGTGATGGTGCAAGACATGGAATGTAAGAACAGATAGTAGTTTGGATCCTTTTGGGAGATGGCGATAATGTGGTTATCCTTTACAAAAACCCTGAACTCCAAGGATGGGTTGATGTTGAACCACTGTTTAAGCACAAGCTCGAACCCTTTGTCATGGGAGACATCTGAGTCGTCTTGAGCAGCTGGAGGGAGCATCTGGGTGAGGTCGAAGAGAATGTGGTCGGAGGACTTGAGTAGCAAGTAGACGTCAGAGGTGGTGTAGCACTTGATGGTGGCGTCAGGGAGGAGCCAATTGGCGTCTTTGGGGGCAGACCAGTTCAACTTGGGAAAGACAGGGGCATGGAGGGCCATAATATTGGACAACTGTGCGTGGAAGGCGCTGAAGGGAGCGGTGACATCGGAAGCAGGAGCGTCAGCAATACAGAGCCAGGGACTGGAGTCGTCGCCAGAGTCGCCTTCAGAGTCCTGGGTGTGGGCAGAGTGGTACTGCTGGTGGTGGTAGTGGGTCTCGGGCAAGACGATGCCGTCGGCGAGAAGATAGGCCACGAAGGAGGGAGGCACTGGAAGCACCCAGGCCGGGATGGAGTGCGCCCTGAACAATGCGTGCCAGCAGCTGAAGGAGCAGTTGAGAACATCCTCTCGGGAGACAGCCATTGGTGCAGAAACAGCACAGGCAGCAGAAGCAGCAGCGGCAGCAGAAGAAAAACAACCAGCCGGGTCACCTGACCACACGGAGAGGCCAGCGGAACGGACTCTTGTTGTTGTTGGGCGGTGGTTGTGGTGCTTCTGCTGCTTCTGCTGCCTGTGCTGTTTCTGCCTCTGCTTCCGGTACGTATTCTTCAGCGCTTAGTGCTGCCTTTCTTCTCCAGTCCCCTTCACTATTCGCTCGCTTCTCTCCAGTCCCTCGCTCAACAACAGCCACTGTGGCATTTCTGCTCGCTTTCCTCAAGCAGCCCTGATTAAACTTGTCAACAAACAATCCAAGCTTCCGCCAGTTTATTCTATCTTCATCCAATTACCAAATATTCCAAACTCAAAGCAAGTCCCTTTTTCACCAACAACAGATCCCAAAACAACACCAAAACAGCACAAAATCTAATCAAGTCAAATCAACAGCAGAAGCAGTCAAATTGCCATTTCAATACCTTGATACAGCAAAAAATACAACTTATTCACTTGTTTATTTCCCCTATACCTCAACTTCACACCCAGTAAATCTACTTCTCAACCATCCTATTCACACAGCACTCCAATCACATTTCCCTAAATTAATACTGAAATTAAATCAACCATTATCCATTAATCTTAGCTGAACTCTATTTCTAATTCATTCACCACTCTCCTCTTCTTCTCACCATCATATTCATTATCATACTCATTATCAAATTAGACTGATTTACTAACTCTCTTTTTTTTTTAGTTTTTTCTAATTTTTTTTCTGGGTTTTTTCATTCAATTGAATTTCTAATCTAACATCACAATTACCAACGTCAACTCTAATTTTACTCTAATTTCGTTCTAATTTCCCTTTTTCCTCCCTCAATAATAACTAATACCTTCTCTCTTTCTCACAAATTATGGAACCTATCGACATGGATGGCGATATCCTAATGCAAGACCAGAATGACCAACGTTTGGACCCAACTCTAGACGAAGACGATCCTCAAGACGTATCCTCAAACAACGAGTATTCCTTCAACCAAACTTTTCATCACCCCTCCGGCTCCAGACCTGAACTATCTTTCTCCAACATCAACCAACTCGACCAATGGATCTCCCAACTATCAAACTGCCAACCTCTCTCTCAAGACAACGTTGCTAAACTATGCAAAATGGCTGCTGATGTCCTTCAATTCGAGGACAACGTTCAACCAGTCCACGTCCCCGTAACCATTTGTGGTGACGTCCATGGCCAATTCCACGACTTGATGGAACTCTTCAAAATAGGTGGCCCATGCCCTGACACAAACTATCTCTTCATGGGTGACTACGTCGATAGAGGTTACTACTCCGTCGAAACCGTCAGCTTCCTAGTTGCCATGAAAGTTAGATACCCCAACAGAATCACCATACTAAGAGGCAACCATGAATCAAGACAAATAACACAGGTCTACGGCTTCTATGACGAATGTTTGCGAAAATATGGCTCCGCTGACGTCTGGAAACTCTTTACTGATCTCTTTGACTACTTTCCCATCACTGCTCTTGTGGATAACAGAATATTCTGTCTTCATGGCGGTCTCTCCCCAATGCTAGAAACAATCGACCAGGTCAAATCTCTACAAAGAGTTCAAGAAGTTCCCCACGAAGGCCCTATGTGCGACCTTTTGTGGTCCGATCCTGACGACAGAAGTGGTTGGGGCATAAGTCCAAGAGGTGCTGGTTTTACCTTTGGTCAAGACATCTCCGAACAGTTCAACCACACAAACAATCTCTCTCTCATTGCAAGAGCTCACCAATTGGTCATGGAAGGTTACTCTTGGTCCCATTCAGAATCGGTAGTAACCATCTTCTCAGCTCCAAACTATTGTTATAGATGTGGTAACCAAGCTGCCATTATGGAAGTCGACGAACAGCATAATAGACAATTCCTACAATATGATCCATCCGTAAGACCTGGTGAACCAACTGTTACAAGAAAGACCCCAGATTACTTTTTGTAATCTTTTTCTCTTCCTCTTCTTCTATTTCTATATATATATATTGAATTCTTTCTCTCTAATATATATTTCATTATAATTCAATCAATTGAAGGAGAAAAAAAAACATATAATTACACTCAATTCATAATACTTCAATTGTTCTCTTTTTTATACAATCTTTACTTTTAGTTTTGCCTTTTTCAAAATACTTTATTTCTTTTCAAATCAAATAATCAAATAATCAAAATCAAATCCCATAACTAGTATCAATTATACTTTCTACATTACATACTTAAAATCTAATTAAAAAAAAAAATCAATACTTCATTTTATTATTATATAAATATCACCTTATTCAATTTTTTTTAAATAAAAAAATGGAAATTATTGCCAATTCAAACTTCAATTAATCATTTCCCTATACCCTATATCCATTTAAGATATATTTTATATTTTTTACTTTTATTTTATTTTATTTTATTTTATTTTGTTTTATTTTGTTTTATTTTGTTTTATTTTGTTTTATTTTTTAATCTGTAACTCGCAACTTATAGCTTTGCACCTAACTTTTTGGCTCTATCCAAAGCAATATCACACATTGCCTGGTTTTAAATGAAAATTAGTACTTGGTTCAATAGGTTTCATTGTTTCATATTTTTTTTTTTACGGTTTCAAATGATATTTGTACTTACATTAATTGAGTCAACTTTCTCAAATTCAATATTGTTTCTACGAATTCTCTCAACCATATTTGCCATTATAACCTCTCTAGATCTTCCATTAACAAACACAACATATCTCAAACCAGGAAATTTCGACTCGTACAAATTATTCAAGTCACTTAGTTTTTCTGTTTCCTCCTTTGAAGCTTGTAATAAACTTTGCTGTTCTTTTTGAGAATGAATGGATAAATCTCCAATCTTTGATTTATTAGCGCCTAATCTTGGATGAGCAGATATAATTTTAGATATATTTTCATCATGTTGAGAAGAACTCTTTTCTAGTTTTAAATACCCTAATAATTCCTTTCTCGAAACCTCAATAAACTGTTTATACGATGAGTAAAATCTTGCGT
This sequence comes from Ascoidea tarda (nom. inval.), assembly GCA_030560485.1. Classification (NCBI taxonomy): domain Eukaryota; kingdom Fungi; phylum Ascomycota; class Saccharomycetes; order Ascoideales; family Ascoideaceae; genus Ascoidea; species Ascoidea tarda (nom. inval.). The sequence continues at coordinate 4,762 of JAKTTS010000076.1, forward strand.
TTTCGCTATCAAGAATGCTGGTTAGTAAAATTTGCTGAAGAACTTCACAGGGCTCAAATAAATGGTTTAGCAATTCAATTTTTGAATTGTTTGAGAGCCCATTGATGGAAGAAATTGGAGGCAAATTATATGCTGACATTGGAAAAAAAGTCAAGTGTAAAAGCAAAGCAAATCAAATTAAATCAAGCTAAACTAAACTAGACTAATAAAATTTTTTGTTTTAAGAAAAAAGCTCAACCAACACAAGTCCTCAAAATTGATTTCAAGCAATCTCAAAAATAATCTGAAGCAATCGCAAAACTGATTTCAGAATTGATCCCAGGTATAGATGCAACAGAAAAAACAGTTAAGAGGATATCTGGGAAATATATTTGGTTCCAATTTGTAACTGAGATGAATGCTGAAGAGGCATCTTGAGTGATCAGTAGTGGGTTTGGTTACGGTTCCCCGAAAGCAGCAGATAAGAGAAAAGTTGTCGATAAGAGGAAGGAAACAGAGAACCAATAAGGCATTGTGGGTCCAACATCAAGAGTGAGAGTGCGACAGTCTCAGACACTATCTGCTGCTGATGCTGAGGTGTTTTGTTAGGCTTGTTTAATTTGTTGGATGGTTTATCCTCTACTGGTTCCTCATTGGATATAGCACTAAGTTGCGAATTAAACCGAAATAGGGCTGCTTCTCAAACACTTTTGAGAGAGTGGGAGTTTTAGTTATAAATAAAATATATTGAGTTTTATATAGTACATAAAGGAATAAAGCTCTTAAGGAATTCTAATATTAACAATCAAATAGTCTAGTAGATTAATAAAAACAATGCCAACTACTTACCAGCTAATACGAAAGAGAACTGAAGAAGAAATGCTAATAGCTCAACAAAGCAACAAAAATAGTGATGATAAAATAAGTCTAATGATAATAGTATAGATTTTAATAAAAGAGGTAAAACAAAGCAAGGGACATAATTATGACCTAAACCTTGATAAAACTTGGTAAATATTAATAAAATATAACTCAAAATAATATAAAGTAAATCTTTAACTTTCCAAAAAAAAAAGGTAAAAAAAATTAAAAAAAGAGCAAAAAAAATAAAAATCTAGGGATTAAAAAAAATGAGTTTTGAGATAGAAAAAAAATTTAATTTTTAATTACACAGGAAAAGAATTTTAAATGCTTTAGATGCTATGATAAATATTCAATAATTAACAGTTTATTTTTTATTTTATTTGATTTTATTTGATTTGATTAACCAATCTATTGTTTGATAAATTAGTTAAGAATGTAACCAATTGAACTCTTTTTTAGAATCACTGAATCATAAAGTTCTTCATGTTTCCTTCCAGAATAGTGACGTTTTAATAAATCTTTTCTTTTAAAGGATCTGTTGCAACAAGTGCACCAAAACAATGGAGAATTATGGAAATTTTTGATATGTTTATCCAAGCCCTGTTTATCCTTAAAACCAAAGTATTTGTAGGGACAATCATCATAGGTACATAAATATCTAAAGACGTTTTTATGTTCATAATCGTTATGAATGGCCAATTCTAAAAAAGTTTTGGTTTTCTTATCGCAATAAGCACAAACACACCCACCCTTTTTGGGCTTTGTAATTTTATCAGAGATCATGTTTCTATCATTATTCAAGGCTTCGTAAATAGAGTAACCAACAACTTGTGGTTCGTGATGAGGCTTCGAATAACCATTACTCGCAAGAGTTGGAGGAGGAGAATTTAAAGGCATAGTCAAAGATGGTAGGTTTTGAACTGATTGAGAGCGTTGGTGGTAATTAAACTGAGTTGGGTTGTGTAAACTTGGTAATTGTAGTTGCGATGGATTGGCCAATTTTTGAAGTTGTAAATTTGTATGGTTGGACAACTGTTGCATTTGCAAATGAGGTTGTTGGTTTTGGTGATATTGAAGTTGCACTGGCTGTGGTTGTTGGAACTGGTGTTGGTGTTGTTGTTATTTCTGTTGTGATTGTGACGAAGAAAAGGACTGGGACTGGGAGTGTGTGTGAACATTGTGAGAGTGATGGTGGAAAAACTGTGGTTGAACCTGTTGGTTTTGATGTTGGTATTGAAATTGAGCTGTTGAATTGTTGATTGTCTGGAGGTTTTGGAAACTTTGTGACATTGATCTAGGAATTGGGGATCCCAATTTCATTTGAGATCCTGAGGGCTCATAGGAATAAGGATAGTGGTTTGTGTTGAAAGACATTATGAAGAAGTGGGAACAGGGAAAAAAATTAGGGAATTAACAATTAGCGATTAACAATTAGCGATTAACAATTGGAAAACAGATGTAGTGGTATAATAGTACAGTGGTGCTGGTATGGTTTGAAGATCAGATGAATATTCAACTGCTGAGAGACTAGTGGACAGAAGAATAGTGATAAGTAAATAGGAAAAAAAGTAGACTTATATATTGTTTTCTACAAGAAAAAGAATAACACAGTTGATATTTGCAACATGAAAATTGCATAACGCAAAATTCTTATTGTAATAGCCATTATAACTGTTTTAAAACAATGTATTTAAGGTTGGTTTACAGCAACAAAACAAAGTTAGGCTTTTAGGTTAACTTCAAAAACTCTAAATTTTAATCGGCACGAACCTTATTTCTGAATTGCCTATAATCTCACCAATTTTGTCCTCACCATGTGTACAAATCAACAAGTTACCATTTACTTCAGTTTGAAATGAAGTTATGTTGTAATCAGCTTCTTTGGTTTTAGTATTTTTGCTCCTACATAGATTGTTGTGCCTCATATTCGTTACTAGGCTGTCCCTTTATCTGGACACAACGGGTAAAACGTATTGTATAAAACATAGACTGGATTGCCCTAACAAACCCTTCTTATGCTCACAAAATCTTTGGAAACCATAACTTTGCATCCTCTGAAAGTACAGGTTTCGTTGTCTGACTGCTGGGCCTCTGCGTTCCAGGAGAAACAGTTTTATTTTAACCTGTTTAAGATGCCTTATCCAGAGAGTCCTGTATGGTGTCTGAAATGGGTTCTGCGAAAGACGTTGAAACAGCCTGTGGTGCTCTTGTTGTCTCCACTAGTTGTTTGGAGATCTTACAGATCAACCACAACGCACTGAAATCCTACCTTCTAGAGACCTCTACACATTTCTGGAGCTAGCAGCTCCATCGCCAGTTAGAAGATGAGAAAATGGCTAAATGGAAGCTATATATAGAATGACCAACGCTATCCAAAGCTATCCAACCCTCTTCCACAATGATATAATCGGCTGGGACTCCTCCCACGATATTTTCTATGCCTCGCTAGTCCGTTACAACTTAACAATCATTAACCACTGTTCCAATCTCCCCAAAGGCCCACACTACATTGGCATCAAAGGAAATGTTTCAATGCATTCCCTCAAAACGGTTGCCATGTTCAACTCATTTTGTTTTAGCACAGCACTCAATAAAAGTAATAGATTGAATATTTTAGGCTGAGATTGATAATTCCTTATCCAACCCAGTTAAAAAGGGCATGAGCCTAAAGGAAATCTGTTATCAAAGCAAACTAAATTATTAAAGTACACTAATTATTTCAACAGAACAAAAATGGTAATTCAATCCACTCCCAATCCTTAGTCAATAATCTATAATCTACAATCTATAATCAATAACCAACAATCGATAATCGATAATCGATAATTGATAATCGATAATCAACAATCAACAATCAGTTTATTTCTTAAAAAACCTAGCTTTGATTTCAACTTGGTGTTAACAAAAAACTTATGCATCAATCATGAGTCACAAAGTTGCAAATATTTATTAGAAAATTTTATTAACTTTCAATTTTAGAATTTGTTAGCTGGCAAAACCCATAAACCATTAATAAAATAAATTCTATGGTATAAAAAAACAGCCGTTTGATAACTAATTAAAAAACAAAAAACAAAAAACAAAAAACAAAAAACAAAAAACAAAAATACAAAATACAAAATACAAAAGAGTAAAACAAATCTCAAATCAATTTCAAGTTGAGAAAATTCTTTTAATTTATTCAATTATTATTCAATTAATACTCAATAATAATTGAATATTGATATGTTTTTTTATATAATATAAACAATTTTATTGGCTATTTTAATTTAATTTTCCCCAACTAATAACTATTTTTTTACCTAAATACATAAATAATCTATTTCAAATTAATATTCTAATTATTTCCGCTTGTTTTATTGTCCCTAGTTTGGATTTTACTGATTATTCATTAATCAAAAAATCAGGTTGTTTGCCAATCTTTTTTTTTATGGGAATTAGTAGAAAATTTCCATTAACCGTTCACCATTAAGTAAATAAATAAATTTTAACATTTAAAATTGATATAATCGTCTTAGACAAAACAAAATTTTATTTCAAGAATGTATTCTTAATTTTCACAATTTATTACCTACTTTCATTAAAAATTACTTCACTATAATTTTGACAAGAGTCTACCATCGATTCAAAGATAAATTCAATTGCCCACAAATTTCAATAGTTCTGGTAAAATAATCGTATTAAGCAAATGAGATAACATAATAACATAATATAATAATATAATAATATAATAATATAATCAAAAATAATAATAAACTTATTAATATAAATTAATAAAATATTCTACCAAAACACATCGAATTTCAAGAAAGAAAGAAAAAGAGTTAAAAAGACTAAAACTCTGTACGAAAGAGTCTCGATTCAGACTAGTAATTTGATTCAATAGAAAAAAAAAAAAGAATGTTTCTAGTAGATTTCTTTTTTACACATGCAACTCCCTAACTCATTATATTGAGTTAAAATTTATTAAACAATTTTCTTTTTTAATTATTTAATTTATTATTTATTTTTGCTTCTTGTTCTAAAGAAACAAAAATCTGATAAACTGAAGCGGCACAATTATGCAGAACTTCCAACGGTTTTTTTGGCATGCGTTGATTTACGTAAAGATATGGCGTTGAATATGCAACTATACGTGTGTCTATGTGAATTTTACGAGCGGATAACAGCTACAAACATTGCGTCCAACCATACCTTTCAATTGGGAAAAGATCTTCCTTATAAAGATCATTATGGTTGGTGTTAACTTGTTCCAATCACCAATCACCAATCACCACTCACTAATTATTTGTTCTGTTTCTTCCTCCGTTCCTTGTTCTTTGTTTATTATAATTGATCACTTATTACTGATCTTTAAAAATTCAGTATAAAAGAATTGCATTGAAGCTTGCATGAGAACCAAAAACAGACTATTTGCTATTATAATCTAAATCTATCTTACCCATATGAAAATTACCAATATACAAGTTGAAAATAACAAAAGTAATGTAAGAAAAAAGATCAATACAAGCAATAATTTGTTACAAGATTCCGGTAATGCCTTAAGGAACAAAAAAAAAAAAGAAAATTAATGAGAGATAAAAGCGTCATTTGAGTTTTTATTTTTGTTGACTAAATTGTGTTTTGTCATTTTTCAAAAAACAGTAATCTAGTACTAAAAGTGTGTTGTTAGGCTATTTCCATTTTGAGTTCCTTTTCCAATATATTTTTATTTGATAATATTTAGATTATTATTGCATTGATTGCACTAATTGCATTGGGCTTTTCAAGATTGATTTACATAAAAGTTATTCATTAAACGGAAAATAAATTTATTTAAAATTCGTTCTGATACAATTTTTTTAAGATGTTATTAAAAATTGTTAAAAGTTATTAAACTTTTTTGATATAAAAGTATGGAATATTCTAACAATTTGATTTCATTAATCTCCTTTGGCCTTCAATTTGAGTTTTAAATTACTCGCTTAAAATTCAAAGTGAATCTATGTTGAGTGGAAATGATGTGTTTGAAAGATCAGAAATAAATTGAAACCAAAATAAAATGTTTTTTCCAAAAGTGACTTCAAATTTTATAATTTCAAAAACCATAAGCAAATAAGCAAAAGAGAATAAAAAAGTAAACAATTCAATTACAGAGATCTGATGAATTACGGCTGGCCTATTACTAAGCACCAAGGGCAATAGTTAGTTGGCCATTTTGATTGATCTGCCAATCACCCATTTGCCTGTATGTTCATCTGCCTGTTTGTAACGGATATTTGTACTTATCACTGATTTATGTGTTTAGATTGAACTCATTAAGCTAGTTAGTCTCAGATTTTTCAAACCCTGAAATAATTATTTTGCAATTGTCAGACATGTCAAAAACTAAAACAACACACACAAATATGCCGGCTCGATGTATCGCAGAAAAAGAAGAAGAAGCAGCATCATTGCCAAAAAACTGGCTCAAACACCCACACAAAAAACAAAGCAGTCTCCAGCCCCTCCAAACACGTTACCAGCATTTCCTCTATGTGTCCCCTTTCTGCATTTCACTTTCGCTGCATAGGCATACCTGCACGTCCCTGCAGAGTCACGCAACTATCAAATTCCTTTCCTGATTAGACCCGCTCTGGTGAACATATAACAGCCTACACCTTGAGGTTTTACCAACTCCAACTCATTGAGCATTTATTTCCGACAAGCAGCTTCTGTTGGCAACCATTTCAGCTGCTTTATCTGTAGACCGGGAGTCTGAGACACCTGCTTGATACAAGATATGGGAGATAGCCATTCGTTGCAGTTGAGCCTGCCTATTATACCATCTCCGCCGGCTGCTTTTTTGATAATCTGTTAAAAACTCATATAGTGCCACTCAATACCAAATTCCAGAAATGTGCAATTTCTTACTTCTGTTCACGGCGCCATTTGACTCTTGAGCGTTTCTGTTGCACGAGCCTTCCTATTGAAGCTACACATCGCTGTTCTAATCACTCAAAATGCCCAACTGCTTAACATCTGCGAATGGCAATGATATGTTATTACATTTGAATCTTGTGTCAATTTCCTGACCGTTGCTTTTTGAATTTTTTTAAATTTCCTTGAAATTGAAACTCCGAGCTATAGCGATAATTGCTTATACCAAAAACCTCAATTTTTTGAATTTACATTAATTTGCAACAATTTTAAGAATCTAATCTTAAGATCTGGTGGGTTTTTAAACATTTTTAAATTGCTTCTCGGATTTTATGTAAATGTCAGTTTTCTCCTAATTTGTAACTCGCATCAACAATTAAATTTTTTATTATTATTTCCAACGGTTTATGTCTTTACAGATTAAAATAAATTAAACATAAACCAACATAAAATTTGGATTCCAAAAATATCACTAACAACATCTTTAAAAATATTTTCAGTATGAATGAATTCATCAATTTCATTTGGTTTTGCCAATTTATCCAGTTTAATATCTTTTTATGATTTTATATAAAACTAAAAAAATTCTCAGAGTTTTCTTAACAATTCTACCATTAACAATAATCCACTTGCTGACTAAAAGAGAATACTAATAATAAGAACAAAAACAAAAACAAAAACAAAAAAACAAAAACAAAAAACAAAAAACAAAAAGCAGTAATTTTCTTTTCTTTCAAACTGGTTGCCTTTTCTTTCTATCCTTTTTGTTTTAAACTCTTAAAAGTGCCACATTCTATTAATAAATTTTATTCATTAAATGTTAAAATAAAAAAGATACTTCCATACTAAAGCTAAATTGAACTGAATTGAATCGGACTGGATTACATTGAATTGAATTGAAGTAAAATATAATTTCATTTTAATTTAATCCAGTTTAATCTATTTTATTCTATTTTATTTACAAATTGTTAAGATAAATCATTATCAAAAAACGTGTTCAAATTTAAAATCCAATTTTAATATTGAATCCAATTAAATAAAATAAATTTTTGTATAAGAAGAATTCGTAATTTGATCAATTGTATTAAACTGTTTCGTTTATTTTTTTCCTCTTTCCTTATCCCATTTCACTTCATTTCATTTTTTAGCATTTGTGATTAACAATAACCGCAAAAATCTAATATTTATCAATCTGCACTCACACTTGATTGCTATTGGATAGGATTAGAAAAAAAACCCAACAAAAGGCTGCACATCAATAACCATTACCAAGTAATAAAATAAACTAGTCAAATGCGTTCTGACATTTTAGTGAGGGAGCAGAAATGATTAGAAATTATTAGATGAACTAAAAGTACATGACTTAGTGCAATTGGACATTATTTGTCTTGATAAACAATTTATGTGATTCTAATAAATTTAAAAGTGAAAATATTAAACGATATGAAATTTAGATATATTTTTAAGTAATTAATTTTATTTTATTAATTTATTAGAAAAATATATAAAATATAATTTTAAAAAAAAAGGGAATAGCCACAATTCCGCCACTTAGGATAGTCTAATAGAATATAATCATCATCATTTTTTAATAAACGTAAAGTTCATTAGAATATAGTCAAGTTTTGAAATACCATTTATACTTTTTTTTTTGTCTGATATTTCTGTTCTTTTTCTTTTTTTTGGGTAATTATTGTTTTTTCTCTCTGCCTGGTTGATATTTTGACTCTCTTAATGACCAATTTTATTAACTTCAGTTTAGAATTAATATGGTCACGACACAGTGTAGTTGATCAATTAATTTTGAGAATCAGGACCAAAAGGAAAGTTATCTTTGAATAAGAAGTCGTCATTTCTATAGACTTCATAGTCATATTCGGGTTGAAATTCAGAGTATAATGAATCCGAATCAGCCAAAGCATCAAAGGTGAATTTAGCGGCCTTATCTGAAATTGGTCTTTTTGTATTGTTTGTGCAAGAATCAGCTAATAACTGAGCTTGACAAGTTCTTTCCATTATAAAGAAGAGAATAGCAGCTTCATCGACGGTGGAACCAGTAGTTAAATTCCCATGGTTTTGTAAGATTACGGCCTTTCCATTGCTTAAAGCGTGGGCGATTTGGTTGCTTTCTTCTTGTTCGAGGACAACTCCACCAAAGTCTTTATAAACACCATGAGCATTATAAAAAAGACAGGAATCTTGACTTAGCATTTGTAAAGGTTTACCAAAACAGCTATAGGCCTTACCATAGATACTATGAGCATGACAAGCAGCGTTAACATCGGGTCTTGCCTTGTGAATAACAGAGTGAATTTTAAAACCAGCGGCATTGACTACGTGTTTGTTGCCACCAATAACGTTGCCATCTTCATCAACTTGAACCATGTCAGATGCCTTCATCATAGCAAAGTGTTTTCCCAATGGATTAATCCAAAAAGTTGATGGATCCACTGGGTCTCTAACGGAGATATGACCCGAGACACCTTCGTTATAACCATGCCTTTCGAAGAACCTGAAGGCAGCAGCAGTGTGTTCCAAGAGGTGTTTTCTTTCTTGATATGGATCGGTGAAAGTTGGTCTTTCATGAAGATATGGAGGCAAATCACTCTGGCCAAAAACAATTTGTTGCTTTGAAGACTGATTTTGCAAGAGCAACTTTGAGGAATCTTGTTGAGTGGCAGTGATGGTGGAGGACATGGTGTCGTGTTAAAGCAAATGTAGAGCAACTAAGGGGTTGTAGATGAAAAGGGAGAGGTTAGAGGAGACTCATCTTGCTTTATATAGGTGATAGAGAAAATGGGTGCGTTTTTTGTGATTGGAAAGTGGAAATGAAGAGATAAAAACGAGAGCGGAACCTTCCTTATGAAGCAAAAAAGTTTCAACCACGAAAAGCGAGGCAGTCGAAGGCGATGAGATGAGCAGTGTCTCAAAGTTGATAAAGATATGGGGAGATATACACAGGGGGGAATATATATAGATAAAGAAGGGTTTGTGATAGGTATTACTGATTACTGGTTAGTGGTTGGTGGTTAGTGGTTGGTAATTACTGGTTACTGGTTACTGGTTACTGGTTACTGGTTAGCGCTGGTGCTATTTCAAGCTTTTTATTATCATGTTTGTGAAGGAAGAGAATAGAGAACGAGAGTATTTATAGCCAGCAAGAATGCCAACAGTGGCAACGCCAAGTTGTATACCAGTGATGATGTTGTACTGTTTTCTGCCTCTTCTAATAGCTTCAGAGTAGGGGATGTCGTTTCTGAAGGAGACCATGGTGTACAAGGGCAACCATTTGTCGCCTAGTATTCTGTAGAGGAGGTTGTCGATAGTTTTTCTAATTTGAAACTGTTTTGTGTTGACTCTTTGAGACATTTCTTTGTAGTTTTCCTTTGCGAGGTTGATGATGGCGATTAGGTCTTTGTTTCTTGTTTCGCTGTATTCTTGGAAGGCCAATTCAGTGGTGAAGTTGTGTTTTTTCAATAGATCAGTCAAGACCCTGACATCCTCGAAACCACAGTTCATTCCCTGACCATAGAATGGGACCATTGAATGAGCAGCATCGCCGATTATGATGCATTTTCCTTTGTAGTTGTAAGGATCGCAAAAGGTGCAAACTAGTGCGCCCTTTGGGTGGTATTTGAAGGCGTATAGTAGTTTTTGGAGACCAATTAGATTGATTGAGTCAGGGAAGTTTGTTTGAAAAAAATCAAGGACCTTTTCGTCATTATTTAGATTCTTCAATAGGTTCCAGGGACCGAAAAAGGTGGAGGTGAAGGAGCCATCGTGGTTGGGCATTGCCATTAACATGAAGTTTTCTCTGGGCCAGATGTGCAAGTGTTGTGGGTCTAGTTGGTATGTGTTTTTCTTTCCTGGAGGAATAACCAACTCTATATAAGCAGTGTCGATGTATTCTTGTTCAAAGTTCATTCTAATGAATTTTTGTAGCTGGAATCTGGTCTGGCTGTAAGCGCCATCAGCGCCTATGACGAAATCGAATTCATAGGACTGGATAGGGTTGGATATGTCGTCGTCTTTCTTTTTGTTTGATTGAAAATAAACGACAGGGTTGTCATTGTTTTTCTTGTTGAAATCCAATTTGACGAGTTTCAAACCAAATAGGATCTGGATGTTGTTGTTCATGTCGATTTCGTTGAGTAGTTCGACGTTTAGGAAACCTCTGTCGATTGAATTAATGGTTTCGCCATGCAAGCCATAGGGTATGGATTTTTGGTTGCCTTCAAGATCATGGACCATTCTTGCTCTCATTGGAACAATTTTGGATAGGACTCTTAGGGACATTTCCAAATCAACATAGTTTAGAGATTTGATGCCACGTTCGGAGACAGCCAAGTTGATTGATCTTAAGTTTTTGTCAGTGGTATCTCTTAGACGTGGATCATCTCGCAATTCGAATAGTGTAACATAGTAACCAAGTTTCGCAAAATTCAAAGCAGCCAAACAGCCAACTAAACCTGCACCAATAATGGCAACGCTTTCTTCTCGGGGTTCGTACGAGTTCATTTTGATTAAACAGTGATTGGAAGCTGAATATGGCTAAGTACAGTTGAAAATAAATTACAAATAAAAGAGGAAACAGGAAAACAGTAGGGTGAGCTGAAATGAAGCAGAATAAAGACAGAACAAAGACAGAATATTGAAACGACAAAGGAATCAGCCAGAAATCAGAAGCGATAGCTCATTGAAACAAAACAGCCTGCAGTGAGAAAGAGCAAAAAAAACAAGCTCTTGGAAATATATTTGGGTAAAGCAGAACCAGAAATGAGTGCGCTTCAAATGCCCAGCTGAAGAAAGCCGGGAATAATTGTGCAACACTGATAGAGTTGGCGAGATCTGCAGACGGAAAAGGAAAACGCGCACGGGCTGCCGTCCGGCCAATGACCGCGTCGCCGCTGCAGCAAATCAGAGCCGCTCCCGAAAAACCACCCTGTGCGCAGCCACAGACACCGCCACTGCAACTGCTTTGAGTGCCGCACGTGTGGGTCACGCGTGCTCTGCTTCCTGTGCTGCACCGGAACCACAGCTTCTCTGTCTTCCAGCTATTTGGTCTTTCTTGCTGCGTGTCCCGACGACTTGACGTGCTGGAAGAGCTTGTTTCTCGAAGAGAACTTTTCGTAGCAGGTTGCGCATTTCTGGTACATTGCCTCAGAACTGCTGTGGCTCGTGCTGCCAACTGCACCACCATCAACAGCAGCAGCAGCAGCAGCACCAACGCCAACACCAACACTACCACTTACTGGTGCTGCCTGTGTTCTCTTGCTTCTCCTAACCTTTTTCTTGCCTTTCTTGCCCTTTTTCGACCAGTTGCCTTCGGTATCTTCTTCACTATTGGTCTTGCCATTTAGCGACAATTTGCTGTTAAGAATCGACGAAAGCTCGGTTAAATCAGAATTTATTGATCCCAACTCCAACTCTAAACCCTTCTCCGCTGAGTATTTACTATACTCGGAATTTAGCTTGTTTAAATTTTTCTTCATCTGCTTGCTTTTCTTCTTGGATTTTCGGCTGCTTTTATAAATCGGGGGTATCTCTCTTTCTATTTCAATATCATTCTCCAAATCAGTATCAATGATATCGTCAACCTCAGTATCTTTCTCGGTTTCAAATAACGAGTCTTTACTACTGAAATTCTTATTCTTCTTGTTCTCAAAACTGTCATTGTAATTGAGTTCATTCTCATTAGACGCATATGCGTATGCATATTCATATGCATTATTATTATTTTCATTATTATCCTCATTAAGACCATTTTCGCTATAAGATTCCTCTTTATTATTTTTATCACCACTAACAAAAACATTGTTCTCAACAGAATCAAATCCCAATTCCAATCCTTCCTTCTTCATTTGCCATTTTAACTGTGACAACAATTTCTTGTGTTTTTTACTCTTTTCATGGCTCTGAAACTGCTTTTCACTTTTGAAGGACTTATTGCAAATAACACATTCAAATATATTTTCCTCAATAATTTCCTCTTCCTCTTCATCATTATCAACATCAACATCAACATCATCTTCCTCTACCTCTACTAACACTTCTTTTTTTCCATACACTTCCTTCTTTTTATTAATTTTATAATGATTATCAGAAAAATGGCTTTCAATCTCATTGAATTCATCCATATCATACTTTTGCCAATTCTGTAAATTAAATTGTTCCATTTCATCTTTTTTCTGCTTGATTTTCTCCTTTTCAACCTGCTTTTGCAAATCATTCAACTTTTGTCTTCTCTTCTCTCTTTCAAATTGCTTTATTCCAATCTTAACCCGTGGGTCCCGCTTTTTAATAAACGATACAAAATCTCGCACTGTTTCATTGTACTCCTTTTTACCCTCGTTTTTCAACTTGTTATTTTCCTTTATAGTAGCTCGCCTAGTTCTTCTATCCATCGCTGCTGAATATGCATACTTCTCCTTCCAATTAAATGTCTTCACCGTTTGAAAATTAGACCACTTGAAATAAAAATTACGAATACTGCTGGAATAATCACTCTTAGAGTCACCAAATCTAGGAAACAAAAAACTTTCTTCGTCATCACCATTACTACCAACACTCAATGAGTAATAATCGTCTTTATACTTTTCAAAGTTCTCAAGGTTCTGCTTTTTCCCACTTGACACCTCTTCTGCTGCCAATTTAGCAAACACTTTGCTGGCAATTTGATACAACCCTGCCGGTGTGTCGTCTTTTCTGACATATAACGAAGGATCAAAAAATCTCAATAAATCGCTCACACTCACTCCAGCATCTTCATAATTGTCACTGTAATGATAATCGTCTCCTTCGTTCACCATCTCGTCATTATCATCTCGTAAGATTTGACTTTTGTGCGAATCATAAAACGCCCTCTCTTGTGGATCTGATAAAACCTCATATGCTGCCTTGATCAATGTAAACTGCTCAGTCGCAGACTCAATATTGTCTCTATTTTTATCAGGATGGTATAGCAATGCTTTCTTTCTGTAGGCCTTTTTCAAGTCTAATTCAGTGACATCTGGAGAAACTTCCAATACCTCATAATAACATTGTTTCATTTTCTCTTGAAAAATTCAGCAAATGAGGTGATACAAAAACAAATATAATATAAAATGCAGAAAAATAAAAATGCAAAACCCTGAAAATTTAAAAAGTCTAAAAATTTAAAAATTTGATAATATAAAAATATACCACAGTTATAATACAAGCAAGGCTGATTCCCCCATACAATATCTACTGGTTAGATACTTTCGCCCTAGTTTGCTCGCCAATCAGCTTACAAACAAGATCTTTGTCCTGAAACAACTCAACCGCTAACAAAACAAAGCACTGCTGCTTTTAGTTCGTAAATGAATATTCAGCCAGCTGGAGGAGGTTTCAAGTGTCTGTAAAACGATGATTTGAAATTATATTTCCACTTTTGCTCTGTCAAAGTTTGAATTTTTTTTTTCTCTGGCACCTGACTTTGTTTACTTTTCGGTTGTTTTCTGGAGTCGTTTTGGCTTTTTTGTTGATGCTGATTTTTATTGATTTTTATCGCAGTTCGAACAGCTTGGTGTCGTATCGGTAGCTCAGCACGTTGTAATGAAGGTCGAGGAATTGATTATCGATGGTTTCAAGTCCTATGCCTCCAGAACTGTTATATCTGGTTGGGACCCTTTGTTCAACGCCATCACTGGCTTGAATGGTTCTGGAAAGTCCAATATTCTAGATGCCATCTGTTTTGTTTTGGGGATTTCCTCAATGTCAACAGTAAGAGCCTCCAACTTGAAGGACTTGATCTATAAAAGAGGTCAGGCAGGCGTCACCAAGGCCTCAGTGACAATAGTCTTCAATAATTCTGACAAGAAATCGTCTCCCATTGGCTTTGAATCAAATTTGAAAATCTCCGTTACAAGACAAATCATGTTGAATGGAACCTCAAAATATCTAATAAATGGACATCGAGCACAACAACAGGCTGTTTTGCAATTATTCCAATCAGTTCAGTTAAACATCAATAACCCAAACTTTTTGATTATGCAAGGTAAAATCACTAAAGTTTTAAATATGAAACCCAGAGAAATCTTATCATTAATTGAAGAAGCTGCGGGAACCAAAATGTTTGAAGACAGAAGAATCAAAGCTGAGAAAACGATGGCAAAAAAGGAAACTAAAATAACTGAAATCACCAACTTGTTAAATGAAGTTATTGAACCGAAATTGGATAAACTACGAAATCAAAAGAGAATATTTTTAGAATTTCAACAAACTCAAACTGAATTAGATAAGTTGAACAGAATTTTAAATGCTCATGATTATTATTATTTAAACAAAAAATACCAGCAGTATCAAAATCATTTGTCTGAACAAAATGACTACTTATCAAATTTAGAGAAAAATATTGAAAAATTAAATCAAGAAATCCTAAATCTTAATGAGGATTTAAAAATAACCAAAGAAAAGAAATCCCTAGAATTGAAAAAGGATAATACCATACAAACCCTAGAAACTCAGGAAAACTCATTATTAAAAGAAATAACAAGACTAAACACTCTTTTATCCTTAAAAAGCGAGAATATCAATGAAGAAAAAAATAAAAAAATAAATATATCAAACCAAATAATGAATCTTAAATCAGAATTGTCCGAAAAATCAAAAATTTTTGAAAATTTACAAAAAAAATATAATGACGCCAAGGAAAACCTCCAATTATTTAAAAACAATTTGGTTAAAAAGGAAGACTTATTATCCACTCTACAAACTGGTGTTTCTTCCAAGGGTAACATTAACGGTGGTTATACTGGTCAGCTACACAAGGCTAAACAAGATTTATCTGACATTGATGTTCAAATTCAACAATTTAATCTCAAAATTAGAAATTTGAATGATTTAATTACTACAAGTAAACCAAAACTAATTGAAGCCCAAAAAAAACACGCAGAGTTTTTAAATGAAATTAATTCATTAAATCAAGAGAGAACTAATTTATTAAATCATTTAAATGAATTGGGTTTTCAACCAGATAAATTGCGTGATTTAAAATCGCAAGAAAATGAATTACAAAAACAAATCAATCAACTAAATAACGAAGCACAGTTACTCAAAAGAAGAATATCATATATAGAATTTTCTTACTCTAAACCAACTCCAAATTTTGATCCAAGTTCAATAAAAGGTGTTGCGGCAAGGTTATTCACTTTAAATGAAAACGATTTTTCGTCTGCTACTGCACTAGAAGTATGTGCAGGTGGGAGACTATATAATGTCGTTGTTGATAACGAAGTCACTGGCTCTTTACTATTAGAAAAAGGTCAATTAAGAAAAAGAGTAACAATAATCCCTTTGAACAAAATTGCTGCAAGGATTTTAAACGAAAGAACACTTCGATTGGCAAAAGAACTATGTCCAAATAAAGTCGAGCTTGATCTTAATTTAATTGGATATGATTCAGAAATAGCAAAAGCAATGGAATTCATTTTTGGAACTAATTTGATCTGTCAGGATGCTGATACCGCTAAACAAGTAACATTCCACCCTCAAATCAAAACTAGAAGTATAACGTTACAAGGAGATGTTTATGATCCACATGGTACACTATCAGGAGGTAGTAGAAGAAATACTGGTTCTGTTTTGGTTAATATTCAAAAATATAATCATCTAAGCGCTGAATTAAATAAACTTAAAAAAAATCTATCAGCAATGCAATTTCAATTGCAAAATGAATATAAAATAAGTAATCAAACCAAAACATTACAAAAGGATCTTGCACTAAAAGAACATCAGTTGAAATTGGCTGAAAATAATTTGGAATCAAATCCGTCTTCTCAGTTGCTACGAAAAGTAGAGCAAAGTGAAAAGGATATTGTTGAAATCCAAAATCAAATTGAAGAAAAAAAACTAGAGAAAAACAAATTAAGACAAGAAGTTAATAAAATTGAGATTGATATGAAAGAGTTTTCTAATGATAAAAGTTCAAAATTAAAAGAATTGCAAAATGAAATTAAAGAATTGAAAAGTAAAATTCCTAAAATGTCTTCCGATTTAAGTTCAAAATTTGAAATTTATCAAAATTTGCAAATTGAGACTGAACAATTGACAAGCGATTTGCAATCTTTAGAATCCCAAATATCAGATATTGAATCCACAATTGAAGACACAAATTCTGAAAGAAACGAGACTGAGAATGAGTTAAACTCTGTAAAGGAGAAAACCGAAAAAGTTCATACAAAATTGGAAAATGAAAGATCAAAAATGTTAGGAATAAATGATGAAATAAAAGATCTTGAAAAAGTATTGAGCATAAAAACAAAAACTTTGAATTCAAAGAAATTAGAAAATCAAAAGTTAGCTCATGAACTTGAAAAGGTTGAGCAGACAACCACTACAATGAAAAAACGTGTTGATGAAATTGTTGAAAAAAATGAATGGGTTACCGATGGAAAAATGGTAAATCAAATTAAATCAAGCCATCCAAATATCAATTTTGAAGATTGTAGAAAACGTGTTACACATCTTTCATCATCATTTCAAGAAATGAGAAGAAAGGTAAACCCCAACATTATGAGTATGATAGACAACGTGGAAAAAAAAGAAAATTCTTTGAAATCAATGATGAAAACTATAAAGAAAGATAAAAAAAAAATAGAAGAAACTGTCAACACACTTGACAAACACAAAAAGGAAACATTAGAAAAAACTTGGATCAAAGTTTCTGAAGACTTTGGCCAGATATTTGGAGATTTATTACCTGGATCCTTTGCTAAATTAGTAAGGTTAGAGGGTAAAGATATAACTGCTGGTTTAGAAGTGAAAGTTATGTTGGGAAAAGTTTGGAAAGAAAGTTTGATTGAATTGTCAGGAGGACAGAGATCGTTGATTGCTTTATCTTTAATTTTGGCATTGCTACAATTCAAACCAGCTCCGATGTATATTCTAGATGAAGTTGATGCTGCTTTAGATTTGCAACACACACAGAATATTGGACATATCATAAAAACGCGGTTTAAAGGTTCTCAATTTATCATCGTTTCATTGAAAGAAGGAATGTTTAATAACGCCAACAGAGTCTTCAAAACTAGATTTCAAGATGGAACATCAGTTGTAAGTGTTTCGTAAAATGTATTTTCATCCATGTTTTATTATGTATACCCTCCAATCAGTTTATATTTTTTTCACAGTTAGTTAATTTAATACCGATGTTTTAGAAAATTTTATTTACTGTTTCACGGGCCAATTAGAAATAATATCAAACTCTTTTTTGAGTTCTTCCATCATTACTTTTTGCTTTTGGTTTGATTCATCTTTGGATTGACTGGCTAATTCAAGATGGTAGTTGGCAAGTGTTACCAAAATGCTTACCTTCTCTTTCATTTCTTCTAAACATTCTTTGAATGCGTTTTTTTCATTATTAATTTTTTTAATTGTTTGATTTAATGTTAATTGTTTTTTAAGGGAAACTGTGGTTTTTGTTGAATTTTCTTCAACAGTTACAGGAATAGATGAAAGCAATGAGGGTACATACATTTTTTTGCCAAAGTAAAGCATGGTATGAACATTTTTGACAAATTTTAATAATATTGATTCATATTCACAAATTTCCAAGGATCCTCTTATAGCTTGAAATAGGGATGAAAAAGGAATTTTCATTAACAGGCAAACTTTTTTTATAACGTCTTTTGATTGCAGTTCATTTAACTTTTCAATTTTGGGAAACTCAAGAAAAGAATCAAACTTGGATATGATTCTGTTTGAGATTATTTTTTGCAGAGTTTGCAGAGATTTCTTTGCAGTTATAGAAACTTTTTTGGACTCATTTGAATTTTTCAGAATTGCAGCTTTATTATTAACATCTTTTTGTTGTGAAGGTTTAAATTTTAAAGAGGGATTTTCCTTTTCAAGATTTTGAACATTGTTTGATTCTGACAAACTGATTTTTAGCTTTAATTTTTCTTTTAAACCAGAATTTTCCAATTTTAAAGAATCAATTTCTATCTGTTTGATTTCCAACAAAGTCTTGTATTTTTCTTCTTTTTCAAAAAGAGCATTTTGTAATGATTCTATATATTTTTTTAACAATTTTTCATTCTCTATATAATTTAATATTTCTTTTTCACAATTATAGGAAAGGTTTTTTTCATTAAAAGAGTGATTTTTTTGATTTTTATTGGATGATTTTATGGCAGGTTCTGAAGTAGATCTAAAATGACTTGATGAGGAATGAAAGTTTGTGTTATTCAGGTATGGTGTACTACTTTTAAAACTTTCAACTGGATCGAAAGGGAAATCTGATTTGAGTTGATTTGAGTTGACTTGTTTCTTTTTAGGAGAGTGAGAATGATTGTCTAAGTTTTTATCTCCAGTGGTTTCTTTTAACAATTCTCTTGACGGAGCTGGTGAAGGAGAAGGTGGATCAGAATGGTCACTTGAATGATCATTGTTAAATTTGTATCTTCCGTTGGCTTCAGCTTCTTGTAGCTGCTTGATATAGGTTGCAGAGCCTGGTACATCATGATTGGTAGTTGAATTAAAATGGTTGTAATTGTTGAATAACATGGGATTTTTGTTCCGGTTTATGTTGCTAAGTTTGAGTCCTTCAGATTGTTGACTAAACTCAGAATTGATGTTTTTCTCGTTAAGAATATTTTTGAAATTTTTTAATAATTGATCTGACACCTCACTGACAATGTTTTTCAATATTTCTTTGTCAATCGTATTATTTGTGCTATTTTTATGACCATTGTTTTCATTTTCGTTATTAGAGCCAGTTAAAAACCCATTGGCTATCAAGGAATTTATATCAATGCTTTGTTGATGATTAGGATATGAATTCAATTCATATTTTGATTGGGATTGAGATTGATGAAGAGGGATAACCGGGGTTGGAATTGTGGAAGGATTGCTGAATTGTTTATATGATTTTTGATTGTAAGGAGTTATAAATTCTTCAGACTCAACAGATGGTAGCTGATTAATGTTTTTCTCTGGAACATTGTTATTGTTGTTGCTTTTATAGGTATTTCTGGTATCATTTGGATTGTAGTTTATGTCGTTGTTATTGGTGTTTGCATTGATATTGGTATCTTGATTACCCATTGTAGACCGGATTTTGGTATTGTTAGTACTTCTATTTAATTTGAGCGCTGGATCTTCTTTCAGGCTGAATATTGGAGTGGAGTGGCCAGAAATATTAGAAAGAGAAATGTTTGATTGGTTTAATATCACATTGGAGTTCGAGGTGTTTTGCTTTGATCGGTTCAGTTTCATACTACTATTGTTTGTAATGTGTTTCGAAACAGACGAGATCATAGAGTTTTTGATGGTATTTTTCTGGGTTTCGTCTGAAACAGATGAGTTTTGCAATAAATCAGCAGAGTGATTTGAATCGCTGTAAGATCTTGAGCCCGTAATGATGGTGTTATCGATCTGGTTATCGATATTGTCCTCGTTGAAATGCTGATGAAGATGATCCTCGTCTGCCCACCGGTCGAGGATCTGTGCACCATGGTCCACAAAAGACTCGTGGTTCAAAGCAGAAGCACTGTTCTTGCTGGCCAAATATGTGTCCACAGCAGACGTTTGGTCGTTGGTATCAGAGAGGTAGTTGAACGATTCAGACTCCTCAGGATCAGTGAGCTGTGAATCAGGATAGCGTCCAATGTACGACTCAAGATTGAATGGGTTGTTGCCTGTTGAAGCCTTCTTGCCGGTTTTGCTGGTTTTGCTGGTTTTGCTGCTGTTGTTGCTGCTCTGACTGCTCTGACTGTTCATGGTGAGAGGTTTCTCGTAAATTGCAGTTGCTCAACTGTAGCAGTCTCTTCAAGTCTCTACAAGTCTCTACAACGTTGAAAAAAGTGGTGTTTATTTTCCAAACCTCCAGTTGGAGCCCTACTCCAGCCCTAAGGCCCAGATAAGGAGATAATGGCGATCTAATGGAAGAGAACGAAATGGCTCAGGCTCACTGGATTCCAGTCTTGTTCTTCTTGAAGGTTGCCTGGATTGGCTCGAATATGCCCTTGTTGCCTATCACACCCAAACCTTCTCCTTCACTCCAGCCAAGTTTGAGAAGTAACTGTTTGCCAATATTGGCATCGCCGATTGCTGGTGCATTTTCACCAACAACTTCACCATTTTTGTAGACAAACCCAGGTTTGAGTTTTTTCTCTCTGTCTAGTCTTTGCTTTGCCTTTCCTGCTCCATCAATCCTGTTAAATACTCTTCTTTGGTGAAGCAATTGACCAATTTTGTTGTAATCTGGGGTATATCTGTAGGTCAGTTTTGATTTTTGTACACAAACATGAGTCTCAAGGCCTCTTCCGACTTTGTGAGATTTCAAATTATAGCATTCAGCTATCTTTATCACAACTTTCAAGCCATGAGGATCAAAAGGAGGAAAAGACAACGTCGCCTTATTCCCTGCAAGGAATTTTTCAAATTCATCTCGTATTTCTTTTATGTGCCAGAGATATTTTTCTTTCTCCAATGGGTCGTAATTCTCCTGGTCTTTTTGTTTTTCTAGTTCTTTCTCTTTTTTCTTTTCTATTTTACTTCTTTTTCCTGTAAAGTACTGTTTTAATAACTCTTCCCTCTGAGTTTCATTTGTAATATGATCCAAATCCAAAGTTTTCTTTTTGCCTTTGCCCTTAGTTCTTAGAGAAAAATTTGTATTTACATCAAGATCAAAATTTTTGAAGTTTTGGTTTTTACTAAATCTAATCATTTCAGCTAATCCTCCTTCATCATCACTATCATCTGGATATATGTCATCATCAAAATCATCATAAGCATTGCCATAGTCATTTTCCTTTTCGTTCTCATTTTCATTCTCTTTATCATTATGAAATTCAGCTTCAAAATTTTTCTCGTCACCATCGATGCCATTACCAAGTTCTTCAGCTGGGAAAAGACTTTCTTTAACATATCTAAAATAAGCGTTAACTCTATGAGACGGTAATCCCTTTTCTATCAAAAGTTCTTCTAGAAGATGTGTTGGATACCAATAGAATCCCTCAACACCATTTAGAGGAAATGTTTGTATATAATATTGATCTAGGTCAGCACCAAAACGAATGTTTTTAATTTCCAAATTTGTAAAATCAAAAGCAGTATAATCTTCAGGTAAAAACCCAAATTCTGGATCTCTCTCAGTATCAATACTATTATCAGTTTCAGTCATTTTTAAATTGATTTTATCATTTGGATCACCAATTGATAAAGCTAAAATTTGTTCGCGAACATTATTAGAACTATTAATTTCATGGTTCATATTATTTATATAATCGTCGTAAATTTGGTTTTCTAGTTCTGATTGATCATTTATATCATGGTCACTGAAATCATCAAGTATACTGAAATCAAATTTCATTTTATTTTTATGCCCTTTACTTTTATTTTTAGTTTTAATTTTCGGCAAAGAGACTTCATATGAATTAACACCATTATTATTGCTAATATTATTATCAATTGTCATCAAGACTTTTCCAATTTTTAGTTCTGGATTGAATTCAAGATATGAAGATTTCAGTTTACTGATAGGCTTGTTATTAGTCTGTTTAATATTTTGTTTAATACTTTTAGTGGGTATATTGTCATCAATATTAGTTAAATTTTCATTATCATCAACTTTATTAATTTCGTTTATTATTAATAATTCATCGCCCGTGTTATCAATAAAAAACAAGCCTTCATTGGGGACCATTGATAATGAGGAATCAATCGATGTTTTGTTTTCTTTGGTTTCAATGCTTTTAGCTTTATCATTTATTCTATCATCTGCTTTATGAATGGCTTTGTCATTAACAAAAGCATCTTGTTGTTCGAAATTTTGATCAATCCGAGTAACTTGGGTTACTTGATTAATTTGAGTAGTTTGGATAAGTTGAGTAGCTTCAGAAATATGTGTTGAATTTGTTTTTTCTATCACCATTTTATCAGTTTCTATATCAATGATTTGGTTTTGATGTTGGTTTTGGCTTTCTAAGTAGTAAGACTTGGATTCAAACCGGATGTCAGGCAATTCTTCTGACTCATTATCAACATGGTTATCAATACGACTGTCAATATTGATATTGAGTATAACATCAATGGTGTCTATATCCATCTTATCGTTCTTTATGTCACCAGTTACAATTTTTATTTTATTTTGTTTCAATACTTCCAAATTTTTAGTCAAATCTGAGGGATTGTAAACTTCGACGCTTTTGATAAACTCAATTGGCCTTGATCTGTAGTTTTTAGGATGATTCAATTCGCTGTTGTATCGACTATATCTCTTCCTTGTGTTTATCGCCTCCTGCATCAAAGAAGTGGGAGTAGAAAATGTAATGGGATTGCTCATCGTGGGAAAGATGCTGCTCATCTGGGGATCAAAATCGTCCAACTCAGCAAAGCTGCTGGTGCTTCTATCAAAACCACCATTGGTGTGCTGTCTGCCTCTGCCCAGCTTCTTGCGTCCTCTGAAAGAGCCCTTTCTGAAGAAGCCCCCTCTGAAAGAGCCTCGTCCTCGTCCTTGTCCTCGTCCTCCTCGTTGTCTGACCATTTCCTGTTGTTTCCAGCTTCTTCACCTCTTCCACAAAAATCTTCAGCTAATTTGAAATCACAAATAAGCGAACACCAAACACCGCTTGTCTGTTCGCTATCGCAGTTGCTGTTCGCATCCAGGAACGTGATCCATTATATAAGCGGCTTACATAAGCGGGCTCTTGTTTGATTTCGCTGATAACACAGCTCTTTCTCCAGCTCCAGCTTCTTTTGCATCTTCAAACTCCAGCCAGCGGGCGATACTCCAGCAGAAGAGCTCCAGGACACTCTGTTTAGCTCTTTTCTCTGATTCCAGTATGGACAACATTTTCTCCCATTTGTTTGGTCTGAACAACGACTTCTTAACAGACTTATCGCACCCTCTTGTCATCATTGGAGGCCAAACTTATTCGCCAGTCTCAAACGATGTGGACTACAATGACATGTTCGACGATACTGTGGTGATAAACATCCACGACAATGCAAATTGCGATGCTGGTGGTAGCGATATCAGGGTGAATGGCACTCAAAACTGTGCTTCTGTTGAGCAAGTTGGCGATGTCAATAAGAAAAACAACAGAAAGTCCTTATCATTTAAGGAAAAGATCCAGCTCGGTTTTAATGATTTTTTGATAGTCCCATTTAATGAAAATAACCAAAAGAAGATAACTTGTTTCGATACTACTAATAATACCAATACTAATACCAATACCAATACCCTTACCAATTCTGTTTCCAATACCACTAATAGCTGTAATAACTACAATTCTGGCTTTAATTATAACAAAAACAAAAACAAAAATAAAAACAAAAATAGAAACGATAAATACCCCTGGCCAGACGATTTTCTTCAAGATGTTTACACTAAAATTATATTCACTTATCGAACGAACTTCCCATTAATTCCAAGAGACCAAAACTCCCCATACCCAATATCTCTTAGTTCTTTGTTTAGAACAAAGTTTTCTGCTTCATCTTTCGATTCAAATGGCTTTATAAATGATTGTGGATGGGGCTGTATGATACGAACTTCTCAATCTCTACTAGCAAATACTTTTATCAATTTATATATCAACAGACCAAACGAAAAAACCTGGTTATTCAACTCAACTGAATCCTTTAAGTCTCCAAAGGTCTTGGATTTAATTCATGAAAGGATCATATCTTGGTTTATAGACGATTTAATTGCTCCTTTCTCAATCCACAATTTTGTCAAACAAGGTAATTTATTATCAGGAAAAAGCGCTGGTGAATGGTTTGGTCCATCTGCTGCTTCAAGATCAATTCAATTTTTAGTCAACAATTTCCATCAAATCAATTTGAAAGTCTACATAAGTAGTGACAACGGTGACATCTATGATGATGAGATCTTCAAATTAATCACCACTTCAAAGGATTATATTTCAATCAGTCCAACAGTTTCTCCAACTTTAGTATCTTCAAATAATAACACAAGTAGTAATGATGATAATGATATACCCGAACTTATAAATTTAAATGATGAAGATAACGAAATTTTAAAAACTAAATCCTATACAATTGACAATTTAAATTTAAATATAATCCCAACTACAAATAATTCTAAGATAAATAATATAAATAACGTTCTGGATAACGATTTTAACACAGAACACAATAATTCATTCATAAGTAATAAAAATATTGATAAAAATGTCAACATAAATACTTATGTTAACACCAGCAATAATGAAGATGGTATTAATAAAGATTATATTAATGATGATGATACTAATGATGATGGTGATAATGAGGTGAAAAACGAGAACAATAACAATAATAACGCTATAAACTTCCCAATAAAGATAACAGCCAACTCTCTAAACAATGGAAAATATCATACTGAATTACTAGAAAAAGATGAAAGCTTTGATAATAATGAAGCATTTGAAAAAATCATTAAAGATAAAGACGAAGATTTAGTCATAATACCAAATCATGTTAAAACTCAATCTCCAATACTAATCCTATTAGGGCTAAGATTGGGTATTGACAACGTTAATCCAATTTATTGGACTTCTTTAAAAAAAATCTTATCCTCAAAATTTTCTGTAGGCATCGCCGGTGGTAGACCCTCGGCTTCTCATTATTTTTTTGGGTACCAGGCAGATTACCTATTTTATTTAGATCCTCATATCCCTCAGCCTGCTTTGAAAAACTCAACAAATTATGATCTCAGTCAAGACTCAATTTTATCAAATTTCAAATACGACTCATCAAACTTGAGTAACATTAATAATTTCAAGAAAGACAATTTTGACAACAGTTTAACGTTATTGTCAAATAAAGAGATATTATCTGTTCACACTAAAAACGTCAGAAAATTGCATTTATCGCAATTGGATCCTTCAATGTTATTAGGCTGTTTAATTCGAAATTTGGATGAATGGAAAGAATTTAGAGATTTAATTACAACTGAAAAATTAGATAATATTCTTCACATAATTGATCAAAATGATTATGTCATATTAGATAAGTTTGGAACATCAACTTCAAATAATGTAAATTACAATATAATTGACTTTGATTCTAATGAAGATTGGGAAAATGTTACAGTTTCCTAATCAGATTTCGGGATAATTTGATTCAGTTTGTTTTATATCGGTTCGATTTAGTTTGATTAATTTATTATAATTTTTTTTTCTATTTTGTTATTTTTCAATTTTCAAATTCATTTTTTTAACTCACTTTTTTTTCTTTGTTAATATCTCTAATTGATATTTAACCTATATTTGATGCAGGGTTTTTATGGGAAATGAAAGGTTATTCTTACAATAGAACGATTATAAACTACTTTATAGACTTCAGTGTAGGAATAAAAACTTTTTAAGAATAGACGTCGTGACATTATACTTTTGTTCAGAATAGGGAGGTCTATTATTTTTTGATAAAAGGATAAACCCTTTCTAAGTGAAAATATAAAATGAAGAATAGATTTTTGATTTGCATCAAGAACTTCACCGTCTAATGCTATCGAAAAAAACACTTCTATGTTATCAGATCATTATCCTGAGTTGAATATTTCTGGTTCTACTTAAATGACACAAGTGTAGATGCTGGTAATGTTGTATTTGATTACAATGCAGACGCTAAGGTACATTTTGGTTTGAAGAGTGATGCTTTAAGTGGATTGATTTTAGCATCTAGTAGCGATATTAAGCGTGGTGATTCTTTACAGACCATCCTTCAAAAGCCGGTTGTGTTTCCTCTTATACTCTTGTTTCTAAGCCAACTTGTTTTGTTATCGCTATTGTCTATAATTGTATCGGTTGTCTTGTTCGAAACACCTGTTGCTTCAGTCTTTAAGAGCAATGAAGCAGTTTTTCGTAACTTACTTGCTTTTTGATTTTCGAACACTATTGTTCCTGCTACTGTCTGATAAGAATCATCAAACGCTCTTAATTGGTATTGTAATTGATTGCAATGAGTATCTCCAACACTATTCTTTACGTCTTTGATACCTTTCCCTGCAGGTATGTGCGTTAATAAACGTTTTGAAATTAGCTTTTTGTGCATGTGCAGGAAAAATCTTATTTTAGCTTGGATGTTGTTGAGATGAAAACCCTTATACAGAACTGGCAGGACAATTTCAGCTTCACTATTGTGTTGGAAATGGTACTTGTGATCTCTGATGCTTTTACGTGTTTTGAAGCTGGGCTATATCTCTTTTATTTAATATCCTGATCCAGATTTAGGCTGGTGCTATAATTTGATGTTGTTAATTTGATATTGTAGTTTTTTATTATATTAATGTGTCATTTTCCATTGAAATTGACACTTTCTTGAATTGCAAAATATCATTTTATTCATTATGTTTAGCAATGAAATATTTACCTAGGGCTAGAATATGGTTTATTCCACTAGTTTCATACATATCATGGAACCTTTTCTTAATCATTTTACTAATCTGTTGGGCTGTTCAAGAAAGCTTATATGATGAAGCTGCCGAAGAAGAAAATAACAGGAAGATAGCAACTCTTTACTTCTCATCTGCAGAACAGGAACAGGATCCAACATATGATGATTCCCCAGATGAGCGCCACAATCCACCATTTTTATTTGAGATGGCTTCTAAAAATTTAAACCCAATTTATGTTGTTTTTTTTGCAATTCATTCAATTTTTTTTGTTATGACTTTAGCACTGAAAAGACTCCTCAAACAAAAAGCCAAGGAACCTGAGAGTCAAAATGAAAGGATTTCTGCTTATTTCTCTTCTTTTTCCAATTTTATTGCTCAAATTACTATTGTTTCCAATTCAATTCTTACTAAAAACAGCTTCTGGCTTGCTATGAGAATATCGGCTCTCATTTTTGTTGCTTTAATGGTCCCTTTTTCTGTTCTATGTTTTTTGAAGAATTTTCCTTTAATCGTCGTTTAAAAAAACTTATTGAATCAAAGAAATCCTCAGATAATTTAGCAGAGCATCCAAATAGTTCGAATAATTCTAATAATTTGAATTATTTCTTTAGTATAGTTGATTCCAATAATTTGGCCATTCCTAATAATTTAAATCATCTAAATGATCTAAATGATTTAGAAAAATTATCTAAATTATATGCACGATTATCTATAACTTCAATATTAAAAGTTGTTTGGTTTATTTTGTTTTTTTGTTTAATTGTCGTTGTTATTGTTTTGCTAATATTTAGTTTCAATTCATATTGTGCGATATGTGAATGGGTTGCTTTATTTTTCTATCCATTATTATTTTTGATTTTTGCTTTTGATTTAAAATATTACAGTGATTTGTTATAAATACAAATAGATAAAAATAGATAAAACAAATACAAATCTAATAATCTTCCAAATCTTATTCTGATTAACCTTCTCCACCTAACTTGCCCTTTTGGCCTTTTCCTGTAATACGCTTTTGTTTTGTCCCAAACCATATCTCAATTCCTCAGAATAGCAGCAATTTGCTTATTTCTTTAATCTTTCCCTATCCACTCTCTGTACTTCTCTTCCTTCTTCTTCCTCTTCGGGCGCATGTGATCCTGGTCCCTAATGCGCTGAACATCCCAGCCCGGACTGGGATCTGCACACAGCCATCTCCAACCAATCAAATCGAGAAACTCGTGTTGTTTTCTCTTCTCCCACTTTCCTTATCCCATATTCTCCAACATGTTCAAGTCTTCAAGTCAAATCTTCAGGTCAAACCGCCCAATTAATCTTCTAGTAAGGAGATGCTTAGCAACTGCTGTCAACACCTCATCTCCCCTTTTATCTGATATAACCATTGTGGGAGGTGGCCCTGCTGGTTTAACCTTAGCTGCCTCCTTGAAAAACTCTCGAATAACCTCAAATTTAAAGATAAATGTAATTGAATCCTCAAATCTTCGGCCTGTAAATGACTTTCATTTGGAACCCCCAGTCAATTACACAAACAGGGTTAGCAGCTTAACTCCCCAATCAATTGATAACTTGATTGAAATTGATGCTTGGAAATTTATTAACAATGATAGAATTTATTCTTATGATAACATTAACGTAATTGATGGCGTATCAAATGAAAGATTGGATTTTGAACGTTCAGAAATTGCAACAATGTGTGAAAATATCAATTTGCAATCTGCTTTATACCAAAGAATTCGAGAACTTAACAATGATATTAATAACGATAATTTATTAAATATTATTGACAACACTAAAGTTCTTAATATTTATAACGACCAAGAAAATGAATGGCCGATTGTCCAATTGTCAAATGGGTCATTATTGAAAACAAGATTATTAATTGGCGCAGATGGCTCAAATTCACCTGTAAGAAAGTTTGCTCAAATTCAATCAAGAGGCTGGTCATATGATAAAAATGGACTTGTTGCAACGCTTAAATTGAAATATGAAGACTTTAGAAGTATTGCATGGCAAAGATTTCTTACTACTGGCCCAATTGCTTTATTACCATTACCCGAGAACAATGCGACAATGGTTTGGTCAGTCGATCCAAGTATCTCAGATATGGTTTTGAAAAAATTATCAAAAGATTCACTAATTTCATTATTCAATTCATTGTTTATTTTATCCCAAGTTGATTTAAATTATTTATACAAATTTATCAATTCAAATGAATATAACGAAAATGAACTAATTGAAGAGATTAATTGGAGAATTGATGTTCATAAAAACAAAATTGGCATTGAAAAATTTAATGACTCGTATCCAATTGAGATTATCGACATAGTTGATAATTCAGTAAACAAATTTCCTTTAAAATTATCACATTCAGATTCATATGTATCTAATAGAATTGCATTAATCGGCGATGCTTGCCATACAATTCATCCATTATCTGGACAGGGACTTAATATGGGTCAAGCAGATGTTAAATCGTTATTTAATTCTATTGAGATCGGTTGTAAAAGAGGATTGGACATTGGAAATTTATTGGTTTTGGAACCTTATTACAGTGAAAGATATCCGTTAAATCATTTGGCTTTGGGTATTGCAGATAAATTGCATAAAATCTACTTAACTGATTTTTTACCGGTTGTTAAATTAAGAAGCTTTGGATTAAATGTAATTAATAGCTTAGATTTTGTCAAAGATTTTATGATTAATCAAGTCTCTGGTCCTTCAAAATAGTTTTTTGTTTCTTGTAAAAAAAGAAAAGAGAGATTAAAAGTAAAAGCAAAATTATATTTAGTGTACATATAGTATATTTATATATCGATTAAAG
Organism: Ascoidea tarda (nom. inval.); assembly: GCA_030560485.1. Taxonomy (NCBI): domain Eukaryota; kingdom Fungi; phylum Ascomycota; class Saccharomycetes; order Ascoideales; family Ascoideaceae; genus Ascoidea; species Ascoidea tarda (nom. inval.). The sequence continues at coordinate 34,686 of JAKTTS010000076.1, forward strand.
ATTCAACCAGCATTTAAATAAATTGAGATAAATTTAGTGTCTTATATTATCATACTTGTTATCATACTTATTATCATACTTATTATCATACCTATCAAATCTGTTATAATGCTTATAATACTCGTCATCACGCTTATTGTATCTATCATATTTATCATACTTATCGTATCTATCATAATTATCATACTTATCATCAAAATGTTTTTTTGAAGAATTATGACTGGATGAAAATGATAAAGTATCTTTGTGACTATTTTTGTGCCGACTTAAATCAGATTTATCATTACTAGATTTTTTCTGAGACTTTGAAGATTTTAAAGACTTTGAAAGTTTTGATATTTTAGTTGCATTTTTGAGTTTTAAAACTTGTTGCCTTTTGTACTGGTTCTGTTTTATTAAAAACATCGGGTCACTTTTATCTATTTTAAAAGCTTCATCATTATTTTGATTACTTTGGTCATTTTTATCAGTATTATTAGCAATATGATTTTTATTAGCTGGTGAATAAGAGTCTAGATTCAATAGTGTATCTATTGAAGCTACTGTTCTCTTTTTTTTAGTGTTTTTGTTATTCTTTTCTTTATTTAAGATTAGATCGTCTACTCTTTTTTTGCCGAGCAAGTAATCTTCATTACCATTATCACTATCATTATTTATACTGGTTTTCGGTATCTGAGAATTATCATACATCCAGTCTATTCTTTCAACATCATCGTCACCATTAGATGCACTGTTATTAGGATTAGTTGGATTGTAATAACGATTTTGTTTTTGTAAAGATTTTAATCGTTTCTTTTCGATTTCTATAGCAAGTTCTTTCTCTTTCTCTTTTATCTTTCTTCGCTCGTTCAAGGCTTCCTGTTCTCTTTCCCAGACCTTTTTTTGGTTCTTCATTAACCCTGGATGCCAGGACTTTTTAAGATTCAAATCACCAGGAGCCATTTTGGGTGTTTTTGTTCAGTTGTTGGCTGTTATTTTGATATTTTAGCAATATATTTTGATATTTTGATATTTTACCAGTATATTTTTGTGATTTTTTTTTGTGATATTTTGAAGCTACAAAAAAGGATTTTTTCTCCGAAAATCGAGGCGGGTAACTGCTTTTTTATTATTAGGAAGGCGAAAAAAGTAGGGAGGAAATTTCATTGGAAAGTATATGAAAAGACTCCAGCTTTGCAGTCAGATTTAAACAGTTTAGCCAAAACACAAGAGAAACATGTCATCTGCCAAAGCAGCTTCATTGAATGCATACCGAAACGCTCTCAGAGCCACGAGAATCGCATTCAACCAAGACATTGCTACGCTAGCTGCTTCTCGAGAGCAAATTCGAAATGGGTTCAGAAATCCCGACACCACCAAAGCTGTGGAAGAGCGAATCAAGCACATCGAGGAGATCTCGAGGTTTTTAAGAAGAAATGTGGTGCAGGGCAAGCTAGAGGACCCTGAAAACGCACCCACCAAGTACAAGTTGAACATCCACGAGGAGACTGAGTTGGGAGACAACGACAGTGTGAAGAAGGCGAAAAAGATCTTAATGGACAAGAACCAAGGATGCTGTGGTGGATCCAGTGCCAAAATATAGAGCCTCGCTGTGCCTGTACATAGACCAGTAGCCAGTGTCAATAAACGAGAGGCTTCTGCTGCCTCTGCTGCCTCTGCGACTTTCGATTCGTGTTCGAGTTTCAAGCCCGAAATTAACTTTTTACCACTGCGACGGACCCGAAAACAATACAGGGCTTGTATAAAACCTCCATTTTGCTGGTTCTTTCTTTATTTTCATTTTTATCTTTATCTTTAAGCTGGATATACTGCTTTTGCTGTCTCCATTGCCTCCATTACCTTCATCGTCTCCATCCACCATGAGCTCCCGCCTAGAGTCTTCCCAATCTCTCTCCTTGGAAGAGATGCAACAGATCAAATCCAAGTTCGACCAGTTGAAAATTGTAAGACAGACTGAAATAGAACGATTGAGAAGAGAAATGGAGATTCTTAAAGACGACTCCATAAAGTTTGAGTCCAAGTCCTCTTTGCTTTCCAGATCAAACAGAAACTCTCTTGCTGCTACTGAGGGATCTTCAGGCACCAGTCCTGACACAACACTCGAACTAGATTCTGATTCTGACTCGAATCTTCGTTCATTTCAATCCTTGCAAAAACAAATCAACGAAAATCTTTCCCTTCTCAATGAGAAAAGAACCAGCAACAAATACTCGCGTTCTTCTAAGCTATCCAAGCTATCTTTTGAAGAAATTAGAGAAATGAAAATCTCAAAAAAATTGGCTAAAATTCTTAGACATGAAGCTGAATCTCTAAAACTACCTATTGATGAAAAGGGTTATGTTCCCGTTGATTTAATACTAAAGATGAATTTTTTCAAATCTTTAGACGTTGATTTGGAACACTTGAAAAAAATAGTTGAAACAAACAAAAAACAAAGATTCAATTTAAAGTTTGATAACGACAAAAAAATATATTTAATCTGTGCAAACCAAGGCCACTCAATTAAAAAAATCCAAAATTCAAACCTAGTCCAACTAAAAAATTATCCAGATGATTTCCCAGATTTTATTATTCATGGAACTTTCAAATCAAAATGGCCCCTAATTAAAGAATCTGGCGGTTTAAAAAAAATGAACAGAAACCACATTCATTTAACTACAAATTTACCAAATTCTGAAAATAATTTCGTCATTTCTGGAATGAAAACTTCCTCAAACGTCTTTATCTATATCAATATTAAAAAATGTTTAGACAACGGTATCATTTTTCATAAATCCTTAAATAACGTTATATTAACTGAAGGTAATAAAGATGGTATCATACCACTAGATTGCTTTGAAAAAGTTATCGATAAAAATGGTAATCCTTTGGATTTTTAATCAATGATTTGATTCATTACTAATAACTAATCAACAATTGACAATTAAAAATTATAATATGATATAGTATGATATAACATCGCATAATATAATATAACACAGAAAAATACAAAATATCTTATTCTTATTCTTATTCTTATTCTTAACCATAACCTTATGATTATTTCTATCCTTATACTCATACTTAAGTACCAGAAAATTAGTAGTTTATAGCTCTTAATCTATAGCTCATAGTTTATAGTTTATAGTTTATAGTTTTTTGTTTGTATTTTAAATAATGTTTATGTTTATTCTAATCTCTAATTACCTGAATTGAATCAAACTGAATCAATTTGAATTAAATTGAATTAAATTTCATTGTAAAATCAAAAGATTATCTTCAAAACCCATTATTATAATATACTATATAATAAATGAAATCAAAACTAAAAACTAAAACCAAAAGAATTTAAAACATAGAATAAAATAGAGAACTTTGAAAATAACACAATTAACAAGCCAAATTCTCTATTAAGTTAAATAAAAAAAAAATAAAACAAACAAACAAACAAAAAAAAAAATAACAAAAATAACAAAAAAAACAAAAAATTTTGATAAGCTTTTAAGAAATTTTGAATATAACCTTAAATGATTTTTTAATTTCCTAATTTTAATTTTGATTCTACTTTATCTTTATTATTTGTTTATAAGAAAATGAAATCTAATGTGGGATGGTATTGTGAAATGATATTGTAAAAAATAGTATTAAAAAATAGTATTAAAAAATAGTAATTTTCATAATTTTTACTTAATTTTTGATTTTTTTGTTTGATTTTTTTTTTTGTATTGAACTAAAAGAAAGCAAATAAATTAAAACCAATTTAACGAAATGATTATTATGTTTGGTAAAAATACGGATTAGAAAATAAATGAGAAAAAAAGAAATCATCAGATATACATATAATTTATTCTATTAGTTTAATAATTATCAAGTATTGAGTATTAACTATTAAGTATTAAGTACTAGGTGTTGAGTGTTAATTATCAATTATTAATATCACGAAGTAAATACTTGTCTTCATATTCATCATCCAAATCATTAAAACTATTTTTATTTATATTATCATTTCTGTAACTAGAGGACAATGAAGTTGAATTTGAGTCTATTGATAATCTTCTTAATTTATTATTGTTATTTATATTATTACTGTTGATATTTTTGGTGTTATTGGTATTAAAATTGTTAATATTATTAGCATTTGTTTTGTTAATAAAACCGTTATTATTTTTACCATTATTATCTAAATAAGTTGTAAATTTATTTGAATTATTGATATTATTCAAATTTTCATATTCAATTTCACTTTTCAATATAAATTTTTCGTTATTAGAGTTTTTATTAGGATTGTTATTAGAGTTATTTTTGGTATTGTTTTTCATGTTATTATTATTAGTATTATTGCTAGTGTTGTTGTTGTCAACCTCCATGGTAATATCTTTATTGCTATTATCATTTGATAGCTGTTGAGATAATTTACTCTTTAGAGGTTTATTTGGAGGAAATTTTTCATTCATTGAAACCAATATACTAGCAGCTTCTAATAACTGGACTTGTTGATGTTTTGAAATTAATAACTTTTTAGTATAGTTCCATTCAGGAGTATGTTCCCATAGATGTTTAGCTAAACTCGATATATGTTTATAACCCTTTCCACAGGCCTCGCATTTGATATCATGTTTTAACCTGCCAGATTCACCCTCTGAGATTCTTCTAATAACAAACTCCCTTGTCAATAGAGGAGGATTGCTGTTGATGCTATTGCTGGTGTCTATTTTATACTCGCTAGAAAATGGGTTGTTGTTGTTAATGCTGTTTGAGCTGTTGCTCAAATGGCGCAAGGGAGGAAGAGAGTAAGGTAGAGACGAAGAGTTTGCTCTTGGTTTTGCTGGAATAGCATAGGGAGAAGTAGTAGAGGATCGTCTTTTAGGTAGGTTGTGGTTATGAATATGGTTATTGAGGTAGGAATGGTTGACATTAAGATGATTGCTCTTGCCGAGAGAGCTGTTCAAGCTGTGGTGGTTGCTGTTGTTGGGATTACTGGCAGTGTGCGTGTTGTTTGTGGTGCTTGTACTGCCATTATTGTTGATAATGCTGCTGGTTAAAAAGGACTGTGCAGTACCATTGAGGTGAAGATTTGCAGGTAGAGAGGAAGGAACAATTGAGCTGTTGCCAGACTTTGCTACAGAGGAGGAGGCAGCAGAAGAGGCAGAAGAGGCAGCTGGAGAATCAATGTCGATGTTCATATTGATGTTCATGTTCATGTTGATGCTGGAAGGATTTAAATTCTGAGAATATAACGTCATATTATAGATTATAGGAGTGGAAACATAAACAATAACAGTAAACAGTAAATAACACTTGAGCAATGACAAGTAAAGAGTAGAGCAGATGGATACTGGAATAATCAGAGTAGGTATTATTAATATTACAAATCTTATTGAGTGTTCTGTTCAGAATATTTGGTATAGATTTATGTTATTTTTACTTTTGTTTTTATTTTTTAAAACTTATTTTGTTGTGAAAAGATAAACAAACCAATAAAAACCCACTCTCAAATTTTTTTTTCCTGCACCAAAATTTTTTCACTTTAAAATTATTTTTCATTTTTCATTTTTCACCCTTTCCCGGAACTCGGTCGGAACTAATCAGAATTCAGACCAAGGGACTTTGTTATCACGTGATGATGCATGCTCTTGTGTAACATTGCAGAAAAGTATGCAATGCTTTCTGAAGTTGTTGCACACTCTTGTATGCAGTAGGCCGTTACTTTCTGCTGCATGTGCATTGCACCCTCGACAGTGGTAAATAATATCACGTGCAGTTGCGATTTTCCTGATTTCGATGGTGATTTGATCCACTTCCCCAATATCAACAGAATATAAATAGAGCTCACTCCTTGATGTGACTTTAGCTCTTCGATCGCTCTTTTCTATTTTTTGTGTTTACATTTACTCAATTTCTGCTGTCCTCTTCTTTTTTTTGGTCTGTATTTTTGTTGCGATGCTATCTAGATTATCCTTCTCAATTTCTCCAGCTGCCTCGAGATTGTTAAGAGCTTCCTCGGTTCAAGCTCAATATCTCTCCTTTCGAAGATTTAATTCCTCTCTCGACTTCACAAAAGATCCTCCAATTATTCGTATTAACTCAATTGCACCAAATTTTAATGCTACTACTAATGAAGGTGCAATTGATTTCCACGATTTCATTACAAAGTCCAATTCTTGGGTTATTTTGTTTTCACATCCAGCTGATTTCACTCCAGTTTGCACAACTGAATTGAACGAATTCAACTCACTAATCTCGCAATTTAGCGAAAAAAATGCAAAGTTGATTGCGTTATCCACTGACGACGTTAAAAGTCACTTGGAATGGATCAAAGATTTAGAAGAAATCTCAAAGAAAAAATTCCAATTCCCAATTATTGATGATTCAGATAAAAAGATTTCATATGTTTATAACATGATTGACCAAGAATCTTTCAAAAATTTAGCAACCAACACAATTGTCCAAACAATTAGATCGGTTTACATAATTGATCCCTCAAAGAAAGTTAGAGCCATTATAACCTATCCACCATCCGTTGGTAGAAACACTTCTGAAGTTTTAAGAGCCCTCGAAGCCTTGCAAACAACTGATAAATTTGGCGTGGCCACTCCTGTCAATTGGCAAAAGGGTCAAAAAGTTATTATTTCCCCAACTTTATCTGATGCTGATGCTAAAAAGAAATTTGGTGATTTCACAGCTGTCAAACCTTATTTACGTTACACCAATTTAAAAGAATAATCCAAAATAATTAGTTAATATTATTTTTCAATATCGTATTTTCTACTTTTTTTCCCTGAATTATTCCTCAATTTTATTATTCCCCTAAGTAGCCACAATAAACATTCTTATCAAAATCTTATATATTAAAGTAAATAAGTAAATGAGTAAATGCACATTATACACAAAAAAAACTAAAAAGAATAAAATAAAACCAACTAAACTGTTAAACTATTAAATTATTAATTAAACAACATGAAATGAATAAAAAAAATTATAACAAAAAAAAATCATAATAAATAAAAATAAAAGTTTGGAAAGTTATATAAAAAAAAAAAATATAAAAAAAAATCCATTAACAATTAAATTCTTAAATTCTAAGATTCCCGAATTACTTAATTCTTAGACTCTTGAGTGAACAAATTAATATACTATTATTTCATTTAAATAACATTAATCAAAATTCGGGTTTCATGTTCATATCTAACCATCCTAAAAAATCATCTGTTCCTTCCATCCAATCGAAGTTTTGATTTTGAAAAAAATTGTCAAATTGAAAATCTTTATCAATGTTATTGTTATTATTGTTACCACCAACTATCTGTTGCAGTTGCAGCTGTTGCATTTGTTGCTGGTATTGATTATGATGTGGTGTCATTATATTCATTCCATTTCCAACAGAGTTTGGTGTGCCTCCTTGCGATGTCATATTAATGGGATTCATATTATTGCTATTATTATTATTATTATTATTATTATTATTATTATTATTATTATTATTATTATT
>JAKTTS010000077.1:0-41493 GCA_030560485.1 Ascoidea tarda (nom. inval.)
ATTGAATTGAATTGAATTGAATTGAATTGAATTGAATTGAATTGAATTGAATTGATCTGGATGGAACATTAAACTGTTAGTGATAAGCATTTTCGGTAATCTTCTTCCGGTAAACCCCTTCCCTCGGATGCTGAAATATCATGTACATTCATGCAGCTGTGCATATTAAAAACTTAGAGAATCGAATAAATCTATACCAATATTTCTTGATTTTTTTAATGTATCGTTATGAAAATTAATTCAATTAAAGCTAGATGTCAGAAAATTTGAGAGTTTTAAAATCAACGCTGGTGCATTCTATTTTTGATGAATAATATTTATCAAACCAAAATTTTTTTACTAAGTTAACTATTATCTAATGGACAATTCATATAAATTGTGTTATTTAGTGTGAAATAATATTTTTCCTAAATTACCATCAAAGTATTCGGAATATGTTTAGATGATGTAATTCAAAAAAATTCATTCAACTGGTTGAATACTTAAATCCCTTAACAATTATCAACTGTTTTACTGAAAGCAACTCTAGATTTTGTTTCATAGGTATCTGCATATTTAATGAATCTTCTAGTAATGTATCATTTGTCTTTACTCAAATTTTTTTTATTAGTTTTTATCATGTTTGATAACACATTGGCCAAACCATTTAATTTTTATTCTCACTTTTAATTAAATTACAGTATAACAAAAATGAAAGTATAAAGTATTAAAAGTTCTAGGTGCTTTTTCTGTATTTAGAAACTTCGTTATTATTCCAAAATAAAACAACTATTTATTTTTCCAATTTTTTTTATTTTTGTTTTTATAGTTGATTGAGATTAATTTGGTTTTGAAAGTTATTCACAATAATGAACCGTGATTCTAGATCAAGAAGCAATTCTTCTATCATGAATCCAGAAAATCGTGAACTTATTAAATTGTTAAATATTCCAAAAAAAAAGAATCTCCAAATTCAGTTAAACTGCTTCATATTATTCAACTTGTTTATTAACAATCATGTTATAAGGATTTGTCCAATAACTATAGTATTGCATATATGCCTTTTCAATTGTTTTGCTGAATTGATAATAGTTATAAATGATTAATACATATTCCCGATTGTTTGACATGTTAATAAGTTTAATTTCACTTTGTTCAGAGTTAATCTCTCTAATAAACTCATATTTCAAATCAGTAATGTCAATATTTGGTAATTCAAATGAAAGACTATACATTTCATCCTTAAATGAAACCACAGCCAAAAAACTCTCAAATACTAACAAAAATAAAGACAAATTTCTGTTTATTAATGTTTTAGAACTTGCAACAAAAAACATCTCCAAAAAATTAAACTGTGGTATTTCTTTCGACAAACTTACCGACAAAGGACCCTTTAGCTTATCCAATATATGTTTGGTTTCATATATCACATACACTTTATCTAATTCCGAACAGAACTGATGCATTTTCTCGATGGTTATTTTGCAATTCTCAGCTAGCTTATGGTCCATATTGTTTTTCTTTAGTTTCAGCATTATTTGTTTGATTTTTTCCATAGTTTTGGTAATAAAGTAATAATGCTGCGATGTCATATAGTTGAATGTGTGCTTTTTGATAATTCCACTTGACTCCAATGACAGTTTCCAATTGTTGTATTTCAAGCAAACTTGCTGACCATTTTTGTCAATTCTTGTCATAAATCTAAGAAACAAATCAACTTTAATGAAATCAAATAAAAACCTGAACCATCTTTCCTTGGCCACATTCACCCATTTGTCGAATATCACGATCCATTTCCCATCAACCACCTTTCCCTGTTCAATCAACAACTTGGTCAATGGAATCACTAGATGCAGCTCATGTACTCTAGCAATGTAATCAAACGACTTGAAATAGTATGTACAAAACTGCTGTTTTGTATATGGCTTAATTATATCCGAATCTTGAGCAAGGAAATCACTACCAGCCTTACACATTGATATACACCATTGAACAAACTGCGTCTGCAACTGGATCAACTCAAATACCATTTTTTGTATCATTGAGGTGTTTTCTTCAGTTGCCTCAATGGCATTGGCATCTAGTCTCCAGAACTGAAGCCATCCCACTTCAAATGCCTTTTGTAGTTTGTCTGACTTGTACATCTCACTACCAGCAAGTATGTCTGAGAGTTCCTGTTTTCTATTTGAGTTTGGAATCTCAGATATCAGTTCAGTTCCTGTTACATTTTTTATACTATCCATCACTGCTTTATCAGCTATCAACTCTTCAAGGTTGATCAAATTCAGTGGTATTTTGGAATGTGTGAGTGCATTGCCATCAATTTTCAATTTTTTCAAGTTGATCAAGCTCGAAATATCATCCATTTGGATTATCTTGTTGTGTGAAATATCCAATTCTTGAAGATTCAAAAGCATCTGAATATTCTCAACATTCTCAATCAAATTATACAGAATATTGAAATCTCTAAGTTTGCTCAACTGATCCAAGTTTTCTAATTTTTTGATTTCATTGCTGCTGATATACAATTGCTCAAGCTGAGCCAAATTCAGAATGTTTTCCAACTTTTTGATTCCATTTTGTTCCAATAATAAAGATTCTAAATTAACAAGATTGGACAATCCTTCTAATTTTATGATTTTGTTCCCACCCAAATATAACAGTTTCAACAGAATTAAACACGATAATCCTTCTATTTTTGAAATCAAGTTATACACAGCACTAAATAACTCCAAATTTATAAGAGTTGATAGTCCTTCTAATTTCTGTATTTTATTCATAGTCAAAGATAACTTTTTCAATTTTGTTAGTGTAGTTAGGCCTTCAATTTTTTTAATTTTATTTTTTTGTAATTCCAAACTCTCCAACTGTCTTAAATTATTCAATCCCTCTAACCTGGATATACTGTTTTTACCCAAATATAAACGTTCTAGTTTGCTTAAAGCTGTTAAACCCTCTATTTTTATTATATTATTCAGATAAAAACTCAATGATTTCAAATTTTTCATAGCTGATAAATTCTCAATTTTTATGATTGCATTATAATCCAAGAACAATCTCTCTAATTTGATAAGACCTAATAAATTCTGCATTTTCGTGATACTATTATTTTGCAAATTGAGTTCGGTTAAATTGGTCAAACTCGATATGTTTTCTATCACCTTAATTTTGTTGTATGATAAATCCAATACTTTTAGTTTTGCAAGATCTGAAATTCCTTCTATTTTGTTAATGTCATTTTTACCTAAAAACAATTTTTCTAAATTAGTCAAAGTTACCAACCCCTCCAATCTGATAATTTTGTTATTTTCTAAATATAAATCTTTTAAATTTTTCAAAGTCATAAGCCCTGACAATTTTTCAATTTGATTATTATTCAAGCTTAATGATTTTAAGTTTTCAAAATATGATAGCCAATTTAGCTTGGTAATTTTGTTATAATTCAAAAGCAAAGTTTCCAAATTCTTTAGTTCTATGTTGGGCAATACTTCAATCTCATTATTATGCAAACATATATAAGTGAGATTGGTCAGATTTGACCAATTTTCCACTAATTTAATCTGGTTATTAGGTAAACTTAGTATTTTCAAATTTTTTAAGTTTGATGAAATTTCGAATTTGGTAATTTTGTCTCCTAAATACAAATTTTCTAGTTTTGTCAACATTTCCAAACCTTCCATCTTTTGGATTTGATTTTTAGAAAGGTTTAGCCATTTTAAATTCTTTGTGCTTGATAAATTTTCTAATTTTACTATACTATTGTTGTCCAATAACAAAAACTCTAGCTTGACTAAACTTTGTAAATTCTCTATTTTTTTGATATTGTTCAGTCCCAAGTCTAATTCGGTTAAATTAAGTAAACCTGAAACATTATTTATTGTCTCTATCTGGTTATTTTGTAGCCTCAATATCTTTAAATTGAAAGATTTGGTTAAGCCTTCCAATTCAGAAATTTTGTTTCCACTCAAGTAAAGCTCACTCAAATTAACAAGTGTATTTAAACCTTCAATCATTCTGATATCGTTACGAACCAATGTTAAGAGTTTTAAATTTACTAAATTGGATAATCCTTCTAATCTATTTATACAATTATTGGACAAATACAAACTTTCTAATTTGACTAGCCTGGCTAAACTAGTTCCTATATTTGTAATTTTATTATTATCCAAGCTTAAGAGTTTTAAATTCACCAAACTAGACAATCCTTCTAAGCTGTTTATATTGTTCTCGGCCAAGTATAACTTTTCCAAACTAGCTTGCTTATCAAGACCCTGTAGTTTGTCGATTTTATTTTTATTTAATGAAAGCAGTTTCAATCTTGCAAGACATGATATGTTTTCTATTTTTTCAATTTGATTCTCATTTAAATATAGTTTTCTCAAGTTGATCAAGTTGGACAAGTTATCAAGTTTCCAAATTCTATTCTTGTTCAAATTGAGAGCTTTCAAGTTGATTAACGTGCTTAAATTAGGAATTGAGAGTAGATCGTTATTTGACAAATTCAAGTTTTTCAAATATACCAACTTCTCGAAACTGTAGTATTGATATGGATTGACAATATAATGAATGTTGTTGAATGTCAAAAATGTCAACGAATCTAGTCTCTTATTGTAGTCATCAAAAAGCCAACAGACTTCTTTATTAAATTCTTTTAAAACCATTGGAATTTCACTAAAATATGACAACAACTGTGTATAATCTTTAAGATATAGGTTAATTAGCATGCCCTTATAATTAATTGTGAATTGATTTCTTTTTTGATATTTTGAGCAGTTAATGACCACGTAATAGTCATGGAAGAAATCAAGAACATCAATGGTGCAATAAAACGAGTCCAATTGATTTAATAATGGGTTTAATAGATTTGAAAAACGAAGAAATTTGGAACCAGGAACATTTGAGAGTAGGATTAAATTTTTGGTGTACTTTGTGAATTTGTTTGAGAACAAGTAAAACCAATCAGAATTCACCACTAAGACTCTGGACATGTCAAAATTGAAGTTGATTTTTAGTTTTCCAGGTGCAACTTCACTTTGCACATTAATTTGACTACAATTATACAATACTTTATTGGACTTTTCACCCAAGGCATCAGATGATAGGGATAATAGCCATGTTATGTTCAAGGGAATATATTGAAGAACCTGAGAAGCAAGATGAGGAACAGGACTAAACAGGGAGATTTGATAAAGAATATTTCTGCCTCGAAGTTTATCTCCATAGAGCGGTCTGGAATAATAGCCGGAGTGATGAACAAGATTGGCTGGTAGCATGTGTGATCTGATTATTGATTCAGGAAACAGTTAGAAGCTCTATTTGTTGCTGAGTTGGAAAGAGTATCCCCTTTATATGAGTAGTTGATGGGAGTATGGTTGTGGGCATCTTTGATCCATAATAATCTTCTAGGTCTGAGATAAGTTTAAGTTTGCGATCGACGTTAAGGAAATTGTGGGGAGGTTGGTAAGTTGCGCCAGGAAGTTGTGCCTACCAGCTACTTGATGCACAACTATACTAGCATTTGTGTTTAATTGAGCAGAATGAGACCAAAGAGCCCACCAGAACTACAGAATAAAAGTCAAACCTTCGCTGGAAACAATAGCTGTTCAGAAAATCGGAAACCAGATAGCGAATTGGAGCCAAAAATGAGGGTATCAAAAGAAAGATGTCTGTAGCATTACAGCACTGAAAACAATAAAAGCCAGCCTTTAGTTTATAATAAAAGCCAGACTTGGGTTCATGATAAAGGCAAAAGAGTGAACGTTTTCTTAGATTTTATCCTCTTTCCAATAAATTAGAAAGAATTCAAATCAAAATTGTCTCTAGGAAAATAAAAATGCTCGACATTTTAGGGATCATGTTTTTGTCCTTCTTTTACGCAGGATAATTTAAAGTTCGAGAATAGACTTGTCAATAGGCTAAAAAGTTTAGCATAAAGTTAAAAACCCGATTAAGATAACGGAAATAAAGCATCGGATTTTGGAAGGTTTAATCTGTGTTTGGAAATGTTTCTATATGGAAAAAACCAAACTCCAACTTATGCCAAATGGTTTCGATATATTTTCACTACTACGCTTTTTTTGCAATAAACAAATACAATTTTATTTCCAACCTTTTACATTTCAAGCAAATCAGATTGCTAAACTATTCAATTATTTATTTATTTCTTCATAATTTTCCCATACGCCAACGCTTTGGACTAATATGGCATAGCCAACTTAACCAATAATCAATACAAAGTCTGTCTATCCAAAATTACATATTTATTGACTCCAAGCTGATGAGTTTGCTATAGGTTTCCCTAGGCATTTTATATTGAACCATACCAGCATAAATCATACAATTCTTTGACATTTCATTTAATTCAAACAACTTGGCTTCCTTTGCGGGATCAATATATGAGCTGTTGGATAGTTGGTAAATGAACTCTGAAACACATGTCATAGTAATCAATAACAAATTGGAAATATTTTTGGCTATGTTTTCATCCAATTCGTTGAATTCTTGAGCTTTCTTTCTAGCATAGTTCAAATCATTATTATTTGAACAATTTAACGGGAAAATGTTCAAATCCTCAATCAATTTCAAACATAATTTCCATTTGTTTTCAATAAAGTTTTGACGAATGTCTAAAATGCTTAGTAACATATCTAGAATATTTCTGTTTTTGGTGCTTATCTTTTCAGGACTTAATTTATAAATCTCGCTCAAGTTCCTAGCAATATCAATTGGCTGTGCCTCGCCATTTTCTTTTAGTGCTTGATCATTTAATGAAGTGTAGATATCGATGTTACTAAGCAAATCTGCCAATAACTTATTGACAATGCTTATTACAGTATCGTGCTTTTCGGACAACTGATATAGTAACAAACTGTCATAGATTCTTCCTTCCTCATCAGCTTTAATAGCTGCTTTCTCTGCAATTTTATCAAGATATTCCTTTTCGTTTTGAAGGTACAACAATTCTTTTCTTTCTTCGATTCTTCCTGGTAATGCTGTTCCATCGGAATTGATATCACCCAAGAGCATACTAAATTCACGAGTCTCTAGAACTAACTCTCGCAAAGCTTCATGAGCAATTTCGATTTGACGTTTGTCGTTACGTAGACAAGTTAATAAAAGATACTCAACGCTAGCCCTTGTCTCTGAAAATCGAAATGATCTAGTATAATAACCCAACAATCTAGAAAAGTTTATTTCTGTTTGTTTTTGAGAATTTTTGGTTATCAATAGATTGCTACTTCCTTGATTTGAAGAGAATCTCAACAATCCATAGTAGGCAAATCCAATGGCCAAGTGCACAGCGTCAATTTCATTTATAGTATAAGCTTGTTGAACAGCAAGCTCATACAAACCCGTTAAAACTAATGTCTGCAAATACAATGGGTTATTAACAGTGTTAAAGTGACCAGCACCTGATTGGATGATGGTTTTTTGCAAATCTGCCAAGGTGTATCTCTGATAAACTGGGTCATTGACTAAATCATTATTATCTTCATTGATATAGGTGAGATGAAGCCACAACCAATCCTCGATTCCAATAGTGATTCTTGGAATATTTTTCTTCGTGAGATCACATCTGCCGATTATTTTATAGACGGCATATTTATAAGGATCAACATCAATTGAATTTCTAATAAATTGGTTAAACTCAATTTGAATTTTATTCTCCAAATCTTTTGATAATTTCTTATTTTCATTGTTTAGCGAAACAAATTTTCTAAAGTATGTCAAGAAGTTTTGATCGATTTTTTTGAAAACAGATTTATTTGATTCCAAGACTTCTAAAGCGTCTGTGTAGCAGCCTGCTCTTAGAAGATAAAAGATTAGTGGCCAAATTGGAACGTCATTGATCAAAGTTATGTTAATATTCTTGAGATTTTTCTTGATATGCTGAGAATTTAAAAACGATTTAATTTTGTTTATATTTGTTGGTAAACCGTTTTCGTTGCTGTTTATTTGAAGGTTTTTGTTGAAGATGTTATTGACATGGTCAAAGAATTGGGATTCTAGATATTTTTTACTTGAGAGCAAAAGTTTTTTTCTAAACGATATGGTATTGTCGATGTAGTTGTTATCGTTGGAAAGGTTGATGTTGTCAGTGATATTATTTACTTTAATGAAATTATTCAAAATCTTCCAAACCTCATTAATTTGTTTTGATTTTGCGTCTGTTGCAGCGCTTGTAATGTCCATAAAACAGTTTGCCAATGGGTAGTTTTTATTTGACTGTCTGAAATTATTAAACTGATAAATATACAATGCATTTTTTTCAAATTTATCTCGCGATGAAAAATCATTAACGTTGATTAGTTTTGGATTCAATGGAATCAAGTCTTGAAAGTCGGCTGTTGACAAAACATTGTTCAAATGATTGGATTTCTTTTTCCATAGAGATGAAGAATCACCCTTTTTCAATTTCTTATACTGGAGTGAATTGGTGTCATTCGTATTGTCATTTGTATTAGCTTTTGCATTTTCATCAACCTCATTAAGGGTACTGGCACCGGTAGTATTAGTATTAGTATTAGTATTATTTGGTAATGAAATTCCAAAGGATTTGATGACATCGTCCCTTTTGGATTTCCAGTCAATTGAAATATTTTGGTTAACATAGTTATCGTAATCTTTGGCAGCTAAGGCCAATGAACGTTCAATAGCAGCCAAAATACACTCGTCCTTCTTAGAGTCCAAATAAGCATCAAAGTCATTAGAGATAACAGGAAGGTTTGACGAGTCTAGGTATTGAGGTAGCTGGCTTTCGATTGATTTTAGCTCAGACTCAATGTAGTCGATAGAGGCCCCACTTCCAGCTAACAAATAGTGAGCTTTGGTGTAGTTGGGATTTTTGTCTTTGTTTCTTCTCAAGTTGTGTGCTCTCTTCTTGATTTCATTAACTCCTAACTGGATAGAATCAAACTCAGAGGACTGAGTGGGCAAGTTCTTGGAGGACTCAAGTAATTCCTGAAGAAGCCTCGAGCCATTGTTGGCAGCAGATAGGGATATGTTGGTCATCTTGATAGGTGAATTTGCAACAGGATCAGACTATCTGGACAATGGCAACACAATTGCTGGTGAAGTATTTCTCTTTTCAGAAATTGTTTCTCTCTTCAAGAGTTGTTTACAGCAAAAATTTCAGCAGAGTAATCACGTGGTTTCGGAGCAGAAGAAGCAGAAGCAGCAAAGGCAGCAGAGCCGATGGTTACAGTGTTGAATGCTCTGGAAGACGAGGCCAAATAATATAGGAAACATATGAAAACAAAGGCAATTAAGGAATAAAAACATATACAAAAAATGTGGCATAATGAATGGAGGTGCAAAAAAACAAAAATAAAAACAAAAATAAAAATTAAAATAAAAATAAATAAAAATAGGTAAAAACGAATTAAACTAAACTATAAATAAATCATGTTTTTTGTTTTTTCTTGTTCAAATAATCCGCAAATGTCAACTTCTTAACTTTCTTTGGTCGCTGTGCTGTGGATGCTGCAATCTTTGGTTCTTCGTTCGGCAGTGAGACGTCTGAATTGTCGTTGTTGGCAATGCCATTGATGTTGCTTGCTGATAGTGCTCCTCCAATTGGCGAGACAACTCTTGTAGACACTTTCTGACCATCAATGATATTCAAACCAGGCAAAAGCACCACCTTCTCTATACTCGTAATGTCAGAAGCAATATTCAATTGCAAGGTATTTTTCAACTTGATAGGAATGGGCAAGTAATCATCCTTTGACTTGTTGGAGCTGGAATGGGTGGATCCACTAGAAGAGTAAGTGCTGGAAATTGGTGCAGACACACTTCGGGGAAGATGCTTATATTTGTAAGGAAGAAACTCAGACTTAAACAGATTTTTTTTCCGTTTTTTTTCGTTCTGGAAAGAAAACGAGACTCCATCCAACAGAACAATACTCTTGACGGATGGTTGCTTCGATAACATCTCCTTGCCTTTGTCCTTTTCAACTTTGGTTTTATTATTATCTCCATCAACAGATTTGGAAAAAGTTTCATCATCTGTTTTTTGGTTTTTAATCTCTTCTTTCTCTTTTTCCCCCTCTTCTTCTTTTTCTTCTTCTTTTTCTTTTTCCCCTTCTTCTTTCTTTTTCTTTTCTTCTTTCTCAATGGCTAATTTTTCTGTTAATCTTTCTTGTTTTATCAACTTTTCCTTGATAATTTTAGCTCTAAAATCCAATCGACCTCTGACGTTTGATTTCCCATTTAAATTCTCATTTTCGAAACCTTTACCAGGTAGATTCAAACATAAACTTCCCAACAAATCAGGATATGTTTGATCATTATTGGAACTCAAGACTTCATTACCGGCATTGCTATTATTAGCAGCAGTGCTACTATTGCTATTACGACTTATCTTTGTCCCTTTCTTATTGGATCTATGGTAATAACTCCCTAATTTTTTAATTTTTATTAATTTACAGTCGGAATTATTAGCGTTGGTCCCAACTTTATAACACCCACATTTACACTGATTTAGTATTGTTTCAATTGATGAAATTAATTTCTTCTTATCTTCATCAGAAAGATTACCGAAGTTTGATTTGATTTTCTCATTGTTTTCATTAATTGTCCCAACTGTATCCTTAGTAAATACACGATGAAAAATGTGGAATTTGTTCCACTCCCAATTAATAGTCAACTCGGTGTTAGCCTTAATTTCTTCCAATGAAACCAAGCATATTTTAATCTTTCCCTTTATTTCAACATTCTTCTTCTCACTGATATCTTTGTTATCAGTTTTCTCACTATTGCCTTTAATACTAGAGCTATTATTCTTTTCGTTATCCACGTTAACATCATCGTCGGAAATATTTTCAACCTTAGAATTGTTATCAGTTTCGTTATTATCATTATCATTATTATCATCATTATCATCATTTTCATCATTTTCATCATTTTCATCATTTTCATCATTTTCATTTACTAGTACAAATTTAACTTCACAGTTTGGATAACAGCTTTTTCTTATAAACCTTGTAGAGTTTCCTGAAACTTTGCAATTCAAATATAATGGTAATAAAAATGGTTGAAAATTTTCAACCAAAATTTCATCATTTAATTCACTTTTAAAATAATTGATAAAAAAATTATAATTCTTAGGAACTCCCCACAGTCTGTATTGATTTATTGTATTTGTAATGTAACTTTCTTGTGAATCTAATTCGCCAAAAAACTCTTTAATGATACAATTTTTTTCAATAATATTTTCGGTATACAACCCCATATTTGACACACCAGTAAACTTGGAAGATGGTTTTCCATTTGAAACATCGGGATTATATATTGATCTAACAACCAAACTTGGAAAAAATTGATCTTCGTAATCTTCTTTAGAGATTTTCATGATATTAAAATTATTTTTCAGCTCAGGATTTCTCAACATTTCATTGAAAATAACAGGCAACTTTTTAGTAAATAAATATTTTAAATTATCATTCTTATATTCTAAATGGTTGAGATTATAATAGGCAACTTTATAAAAGTCATCACCAGCTAATTCAAATTTTGTAATTAATTGAGAATTGGCCTCTTCTTCTTCGGTAACCTCTTTTTTCCTTTTTTTATTTTTTGACCCACTATTGGAGTTTGTGCCTTTTGTTGATGTTGTATTGGAAGTTTCAGCAGTTGGCACAGGATTACTTTTCCCCTTTTTGATTTCAGCTTCATTTTTCGATGTCTTTCTGCTTGTAATGATAACCGTTGAATCAGCAGCGTTCTCCAAATCAGCAGCACTTTTTCTTTTCCTTCGAGAGGAGGGATGGTTAAAAATGATGTTGGATTCATCAATATCGGATCTCAAAATTTCGGTGTTTGAATGCAGATTGTCGATAGGCAAAGAAGAATAGGAATTACTTGGGAACAAATTTGAGGATAGAGTATTTTGAGGATTTGTGAAATTTTCAATACTCATATTCTGAGCAATAGTATTTTTGTTATTGGGTTTTTTATTGGCTTGAGTTTGACTACTGTCATTAATGCTAAGAACACTACTATCATTATCTATATCAATATCAATTTTGCTTGAGTCGTTACTTGAATTTCTGTTGTTGTTGTTGTTGTTGTTGTTGTTGTTGTTGTTGTTGTTGTTTTTTGAATATTTAGGCAAATCAGTAGAATTGGTATCATTTATGAGATAATTGATCTTTGAATCATTTGAAGCCAAAAACAATTTATTCTGGAGCTGAAAATTTTGGATTCTAACTTTTTGAGTTTGTTTAATTGCTTTCAAGTCGATTTTCATTTTTTTGAATTTTCTTGGATTGCATTTTTCACAAAGATAGATATCAGGAACAGCATTATCGCTGATATTAAAGCAGGATGCATGCTGCCAACGAAAGCATTTATCACATTGAATAGTAAAGCCGTCATCTTCATTTACTTCACAAATACAGTCAATTATACCAGAATTAGAGCCAACAGCATAGGAAGGGGTCTGACCAGTATTTATAATTTCTGAAGGAGTTGGAGATGGTGATTTTGATCCGTAGTTGTCTGGGGTAGTTTCGTTGCTATTATCTATATTACGTTGAATTGAATGATTTTTCTTAGATCGAGGATAAATTGTGGGAAAATTAGGAGTATTAGTGGGAATAGAAATGGAGTTGTTGTTATTATTGTTATTAAGATTGGTCGTTGTTGTTGTTGTTGTTGTTGTGGTGGTGGTGGTGGTGGCGGTGGTTATTGTATTATTTAAGGAAGAGATATCACTGTTGATCAATTCATTTATAGAATTTTTTATTCTTGAGTGAAGAACTGGTGAGGGTAAGGAAGATTTTTCATGATCATTTTTAATGAATTGAGGTGAGTTTGATTGGAATTGGTTGATGTTTCTATTAGCGTTTTGAAGAATTTGTTGGTTTGAACTGGAATGAGAGATTATGTTTGAGATTTGTAGAGAGTCGTTTTTTCTAAATTTATTTATATTGTTATCGGCATCATTTGACAATAAAGAGGCAATTGAGTTTTTCTTAAATTGGGGACTTGAAGTAGTTTTTGATTGAGGAAGGGAAGGTTGGTTAATTATGGAGTTTATGTTTAGAGGAGTGTTTTTGTTGATGATATTTTTGGTGAGATTGATGTTAGATTTGATTGTGTTTTTGGTTGCATTTTTGGGAATATTTTTGGAAGTATTTTTGAAGGAGTTTTTGGAGGAAATTTTTTTTGAGTTTTTGGAGGTATCAGTGTTTAAGAAGCTTTGAATTTTGACTCTATTTATATTTGAAGAAGGAGACTGAGACTGAGACTGAGACTGAGAGTGGGATTGGGAGTGAGGTTGAGAAGGATTGATAGTGTTTGAGGAAGTTGTTGGGTTTAAGAAGTTGCTGAGATCGTTTCTTTTTGGTTTTGATTTTGGTTTTGGTTTAATTGGAAGTAAGTTGTTGTTATTGTTATTATTACTGTTATTGTTGTTGTTGTTTTCGATAGTGTTGTTATTGAGATTATGATGGTGGTGCAAAGGAAGAGGTTGAGCAGCAGCAGCAGCTAAAGCAGCGGCGGCTACCATTGCTTTTACGTTGCTTTCATTGTTGTTGATGATATTATTGTGTTGATTATTTTGGATATTCTGAATATTTTGTATATTCTGTATATTTTGAATGTTTTGGATGTTTTGAATGTTTTGATTAAGATTGTTGATATTTGAGTAATTTGTTGAGGTATTGTTGATGATATTGTTGATGGATAAGTTATTGTTGTGGGTGTTTAAGTTTATGTTTTGGTTATTTTTGGCGGTGGGGCTATTATTTAAATTGTTATTTTGGTTATTATTCAAGAGATTGAGGTTGTTGTTGTTATTGTTATTGTTATTATATGATGAGTAGTTGTAGTTATAATTTAGATGATTTATGTTATGGGAGTTGATTTTATTGTTGATGTTGTTGATATTATTTGGATTATTAAGATTATGAGAAATATTGTGAGGAAAATTGTGAATATTATTAATATTATTGATATTGTGTCGATTGTTTAGATTGATTTGGTTGTTGATATTATTTAGGTTGATTTGGTTATTGATGTTATTTAGGTTGTTGATGTTATTGATGTTGTTTCTATTTAGTAGGCTGTTGATGTTAGTATTTTGATTGAATTGGTTTGAGGTTGATAATACAGCCAAAGCAGGCCCAGGAATTGAATTTGAGTGAGACTGGTGTATATTGTAGTGGTTGATTGGGTTTTTGAGAGAATGAGACTTTGAATGGGAAATTTTGGTGAGAGAACTCAGGGGATTATTCAGGACATTGTTTTTATTGCTGGAATTGGTATTAGCAGAGCTGACAGAGCTGACAGAGCTGGTAGTGTTAACATTGATATTTCTGGGAGAGTAATTTGGGGAGGGAGGTTTTGATAGAATATTGGGATAATGGGTTTTAATCTGGGGCTGAGACTGGGGTTGAGGCTGGGATTGAGATGGAGATGGAGACTGGTTTAAGATGCTGTTGATCTTGTTAATTGTTTGGGTGTTTTGGTTGTTTTGGGAGGATTGGTTGATATTGACAGTGTTGTTTGGTGGAGAAGATTGATTTAGGTGATTCAAGTTGATAATGGCAGCATTTGAGAACATCAAAAGAGTAGAAGCATCTTCCAATAGCGAGGGATCATTGGCAGCCAACTCTTTGAAAGAACTGGAGTTGGGATTGGAATTCTTTGCGAGCTTAGTGTTGTTTGCAGAGTTGGAATCGCTAGCAGAATTGGTGGTGTTGCTGTTGGAACTCATTTGTTGGTGGTAGAATAGCAGCTGTGGGATCGTTTCTCTAGAACATAATATGCAAGAGCCTCCAAGACACAGAGCACGGAACACAGAAGCAAAGGCGCGACAGCAGACAGAGCAAAACTAGCACCAGAAGCAGCACCAGAAGGAGCAAATGAGCGCCGCTGGTTTCGCTGTGCTGGTTCTGCTGCTTGTGCTGCCCGCAGAAATCGCCGTGACGCAACAAAGTGCGGCCCTGCTGCGTCGCAGCCGGAGACGCGGACTATCACGTGTGAATACGAGCTACGACTTGGCACGTGTGCATTAAGTGCAGAGCTCTGCGCGCGGGCGCTGCTTCCCGAGCAGCGTGTGGCCCAGCTGCCGGAGGCGTTCCAGCTGCCTCGGCGTTTAGCCGCTGTTGTCGATGTAGTTCTCGCTGGCCTCTTCGCCTTCTGCGTCCTCGCCGTACTCAGAAAGCCTGATTCCTAGCCCAAAGTTCAAGAAGATACCCACGAGCCCGACCACAATCAAGAAGAAGATGTAGTAGAACATCTTGTTGTTGCTGTTGATAAACCTAGGTATGAATATGTCGTAGCTCAATCCCTTCTTCGACCCTCTTTTGCTTCCACGCTGACTCTTTCGGTTGTTGCTGATTCTCTGCTCTATCAACTCCATCTCCACCGAGCTGAACTGGTTTTCCACATCCAACCCATCCAAGTTTTCTAAGCTGCCAGAGTTGCCCAAACCCCCCAAATCGCTATTCCCATGTTCGCTGCTATTAAAGTGAAAGATCTTCATTTCCCAATACACGCTCTAATCCAATGCTTCTAAATAACACACAATCTCAATAACTAAACCTCCAATGAATCAAATATCTTTGACTTCAACACTCTCAATATCACCAGTGTTATCGCTCTTATCAACAAAACAATGCTAAGAAACTCTAATCAACAACGTCCCGTGATTTTTTTTTTTCCTCATTTCCCTTTGTGTTCCGTCAAACTTTTCCGTGAACATTATCCGCTCCATCATCGATACGGCATTTCTTCGATTCCTCACAATCCGTATACTATTGGCCAATCTTCCGATATTCCGTTCTGCACATCTTTTTCATTCATCGTTTTTTACTGTTAATTACTTATTTTAGTATTAATTATGTACTGATCCAGTGCTGTTATTGTCATTGTTGTTATTGTTGATAACTTCCTCATAGCTTGGCAACTCTGAATTTATTATAAACTCATCCAAAAATGAAAATTCTTCCCTAGAAAATCCCCTACTAATGATTTTGTTCTCACTATTATCATTACTAGTATTATTAGAACTGCCTGGATTATTTGGGTTATTAACACCATTATTGTTAGCATTAGGATTAAGATTGTTATTATAACTCTCCTCATTATTCCCATTAATCTCAATATCCCTCAAATATAAATTTCCTATAAAATAATTAAAATTATCCATCAATATCCTTATAACCAACTTTTTAAGAAACCTCTCGTTTTCTAGACTTCTTCTTTCATTGTCCTCAAACCTATTATACTCACTATAATCAAATTCATTCATTTCGCTAATCTCCCCGATCTCACTCATCTCATTGGCCTCATTAATTTCGCTAAGCTCATCAATCTCATTCATCTCATTTACCTCATCAAACTCTTCACTAAACACCCCCCGGTAATTATCATTGAATATAACATTGTAAAACTTGTCAATAACAACATCTCTACTAACTTCTTCTCCAAACTTCTTCATAAAATCGACAACGTAAATCAATAAATTCAATCTCTTATGGCTCAAAAAATCAATAATTAAATCTGTCAAACAATTCAAATATATCCTAATTACTATCTTGTACTTCACATTCAACTCATAATTACAATTTAAACTTATATTCATATCTTTATTAATATCCTTACAAACATCTTTATAAACACCATTATACTCGTCTTCATAAAAATCCTTATAATACTCAACCATCTCGTAATATTCCCTCTTTTCAAGCTCATTTATTATCCTGTTTTCAAATTTCTTATCAATTATCTTGTTATTCCTATTTTTCTCAAAAAATATAAATATAACCTTTAAAACTTCCTTATTACTGATTAGATTATTATTGATATCATTAAAGTAGTAATCCCGATAATTAAAAATCTCATAACTAATATTAATATCTTCGATCTCATTGATCTCCTTCTCTTCACGATGATTAAATATTCCTTTCAATAACTCAATCTTGTTATTCCCAATCTCTTCATATCCATCATACTCATTATTATCTTTAAATATATTTTCATTTTCTTCTTCAATTCCATTCATCACTAAAAATTCAATGCTTTTATGTATTATAACTGGAATATTAATCAATATTTCAAACTTTTTATATTCATTATTATCTTTTTTACCCTTGCCATCCTCATCATTGATAATATCAGGCTTGAACCAATATTTACCATAATATTTATATGAAACTTCCTTATTGCTAATGCTTTTATTTTTATAATATCCACCATCATTATTATTATTATTATCGTAATTATCCCCAAATAATTCTTCTTCAATATAATTACTTCTATTCCATTTTATTCTTTCAAATTTTATTCGAGGATATTTATCAAAACTATCCTGTTTACTGTCATTAAATTCACTTTTCTTATTTTTAAGTAAATAAATTGCCATTAGAAAAAATTCAAAATTGTCAACTAAAATCTTTATTATTATTTTCAATGTCTCAACTTTATAACTCTTATCCTCATTTTCCAATTTGTTCACCGTTATTAAATTAAACTTATCCACTTCATTTTCAAAGAAAAATTTTAAAAAAATCTCACTTAATTTATAAGAACTGCTTTCTTTTAATTTGGTTAAAGTTTCAATAATTTTAATTATAATATTTAAATTCAAATTTAAATTGGGATTGACTTTTGAGTTGGATTTTATATTGTTATGGTTATTTACAGAAACACCATCATTCTCATCATCATCGTCGTTAAAAATATACTTGTTGCTCTCATCAAAATCAATCAAAAGACAAACAATTCGGTTTAGAATTCTCTTGATTTCAATTTTGAGTTTTATATCAATATCGTTATTCTTGCTTTTAACATTTAAATTCAAGTTTTTATGCCCAATTTCATCTATATATTCAATCAAATTAGAATAATCTCCATTAAATATCTCCTTTATTAACTCGTCTTTAATATTATTATTAATTAATGGCTTATCACTCAAATTCAAATATTTCAAAATTAATTTACAAACATCAAAGTTTTTAATTAATTTAAAAGCATTTGCATTTTTCTTAGTTTTAGGTTTATTTTCATTTTCAATTAGTTTGCAATTTGATAATGCTAAGTTTAGTTCTTTGTACTCTTGCTCATTTGTTTTTGTTTGATGGTTTTCTTCAATGGCATTAATAATATTCATAATTTCAAAGCAAATGTTAAAATCTTTCAATAAATCATTGTTAATATAACTAGATTGATTGCCACTTAAGAAAATATTAAATAATATGTTTACAATATTATTATTAAAATATATTAGTTTTTTATTTTCTCTAGAATAAATATTCATCAAATTATCTCCCAAGCTGAAATCATCACTATCATCATTTGAAGCATCATTAATATGATTACCATTACTGTCAAGGTAAATTTCATCATCTTCATTATCGTCATCATCATGAAGGTGTAATTGGCACTCCAAGAAATATTTTTCGCATTTAGTGAATTTATTTTCATTTAAAAAATTTACGCATTGTTCAATCAATTGTGGTAACAAGATTTTCATGCCAATGAATTGGTTCTTTTCAAATTCAATTATCTTTAAAGGAACTTTTGAGTAAGCTAACTTGCTAATGGTATCAGTTGTATTTTTGTTGTTATTTGAGGAATTTTTGTGCAGTTGTTGTTCGTTTGTATCAAAAACATCGACAGTGACAACACTATCAAAGGTTTCGTTGAGATTGTGGTTATCGAATTGTTGTTTCATTAAATTTAAGCAATTAATGACATAAGAAATGTTATCGATTAATATTCTTAAAATTAGAATTTTTTCATTTGATTGGGATTTATTTGAAAATTTAAAGAAAAAGGGGGAAAATAATTTTGATAGTGACAATGTGTTGATCTTTGTTTTTAAGAATAGTTTATCGAAATTTGATATATCACAGTAGTTGGATAAAAAGTCAATCAAGTAGATCAAGAGATTTAAATTCTTTTGAGGCAAGTATTTTGTGAAGATTAAAATTGCAAAACTTAAAAAGATTTCAATTATGACTTTCAAATCTAAATTTATAAGATGGTTTTTATTGCTGATACTTAGAAGAATGTTTTCATTGGAGGGTTGAGATACAAAATTTTTTAGGTATAGATATCTTTTTTTTAAGAGTTCTTTTGAAAAAATATTGAAAATGTATTGAGTTATTAGGGACTCGTTTGGTAGAGAATTCAAGTAGTAGATCAAAAGCTGAATGATGTCCACGCAATTAATTAAGGAGGTGCATTGCAAATAGTTGAGGTTTTTATTTGAATTTCTTTTTGAAGATTTTAGGTTTTTGTGACTTTTTAAGCTGGATAATTTGAACAGATTCAAGTTGTTTTTTTTATTCAAAGAGTTAAAGTCTATATTGAAGAAAAAATTGAAATTGTTTAAATTAATGGGTTGATGCTGGTATTGATAAAAGAGATTTTTTAAGAAATTTAGATTTGAGGAGTGAGTTTCAATTGATTCGAGATCGTAATTTGAATCAGATATAATGTTTGGAAAATTGATCGAAACATTTAATAAAGCTTGTTCATTTAAGTTTAAAAAATTGTTATTGTTATAAAGAAAGCTGATTGAGTCACCAATGATATTCGGAATGAAAAAGTTTAGTAAAAAGGAGCTATTTTTATTATAGTTTAAGAAGTTGATAACGGGAATTTTTGGTTGAATTAGGTAGTTTAATCTTGGATTAAGAACGTTGGTTGAAGATTTTGATTCAATTAGGTAAATTTTATTCGATTTGATAAAATTTTGGTCAATTAATATTAACCAGTTGATTAGAAAATCAATGTTATCAATATATATTTTCAAGATTAAGATTGATAGATTTATGTTGGAAGGATTTTTGAAAAAACAGGTATTAAAATGTTTGGATAAAATGTAAGAGTTAATTATATTGTCCTTGGTATGAGTGGTGGGGTGGTTGAGAGGGTCATTTTGGGACAGTTTTTGGTTAATGCTAATTAGGTAAGATATAAATTTTATGATGAAGATGAATAAGTTTAAGTTCTGGATTGGCAAGTCATTCAAGAGTAAACAAATGGAAAAAATTAAGAAGTTTTGAATCTGCAAGTTGATTTTGGGATCGCCAACTGAGTTTATAATTAAGTTGGTGTAACATGAGTAGTTTGAAGATTGGTAATAAGATAGTAAGTCTGAATAGAAATTTGATGAAGAAAAAGTATCAGAGCTTTTATTGGTAGTGATGTTAGTTGAGCTAGTGTTGTTCTTATTGTTGCTAGAGTAAGTATTTTGACTTGTGTTTGCATTTGGAATTGAATTGGAACTGGTATTACTAGATAGCTCGTTAATCAATTTTGAAGCAAACTTTGGTGGTATGATAGAATCAGGTAGAGAGTTTAAAAAGAGAAGTAATAGATCTAGAGCTTGTGATATTGACAAATCGTATAAGTCTATGTTCATATCGTCAAAGACATTGCTATTGTTGCCAATGTTTATGTTTAGAGTGGTGAGGGTGATGGCATTGAATTGGAAGCTTTTTCTTTTTTTGATTTTCTTGATTACCTTTCTGTTGTTTGAATTGGGGCTTGTGTTTCCCTGGATTTTTTCGAGTGAATCGCTAGCAAAAGAGGGTCTGTTGGTGATGTTGAAAGCAGCATTCAAATTCAAGTGAACTAGTTTCAGCCTATGGTAGATTATGAAATCTATTAGGCCTTTCAAGAAGGTTGGGACTTTGAGGGATAGCCTGTAGTGGTAGTTTCTCAAGCAGTGGACAATTGGAATGGATAAGGTAACGTAGTGAATGGAGTATGAAAGTTTGTTTAGAGGCTTTGTAAAGGAGTCTTTGGTGGTGGAAATGCTGGTGAGAATCAGATTGATATCGAGTTCAGACATGTTGGAAAAGGCACGAGTCGAAAACCAGGGCCAGGCACAGCTGGAGAGAAAAAAGCAGAGAGCAATAGAAACAGCAGAGATGGAGACAGGGATCACAGCAGATAATCCACCATCAAACGAAGTGCTGAAGCAAAAGCAAACAGAAAACAATAAAAAACAACAGAAAACAACAGAAAACAAACCTCTCGACGAAAGAGCTCAGATCTCCAGAGCAAAACGATGCCAGGCTTTTCCAATTCCCTGGTTATGGGCCGCAACGCAGGCTTCTGCACAAAAGAAGCCGTATCTGCACACACCTGCGTTGATTTGGCTTCGGTGCTGCGGCGGTCAGGCGCAGACTTGTGCATTTGCAGCCGAAAGTGGGCGAAAAGTGTGGTCTAGAAGTCGTGGTCCGGTGGATTCCGTAAAACGGATTATCCGCGCCGGAGCCAGATAACCTTTAGCACCACGGATTGGTCTTGCGCGCCCGAAACGTCGGCGCTTCCGAAAAGGGCTTCCAATGTCTCAGATCTCCTGCAGAGCGCGTCATGCGCTGCTAAAAATACATTGCACTGCACCGCGTTGAGAAGCGTTCCTATGCATCGGTCTTTTGCAGTTTTTGCGACGTTTTTTTTTTCTTTTTGGGAGCTGTTTGAAGATTGTGTTTTGTTGAGCTGGAGCTGATTATATCTGCTTTTATTTGTAGGGAGCATATCTGCTGTGTCTCTGCTGTGTCTTTGCTGTGCGAGATAATCTGTGTCAGTGGCTGCTTTTCTATTGGGCTGGCTGCTGCTGTTCTTTTTGCTCCAGATAGTGCCTGTTCTTGTCTTTTGGTCTGGTTCGGCTGCGAGCATTTTGCTTTGATATGGCTGTTGGTTGTTAATCTCTTAAATTTCACCTATTCTGCCCTGAATTCCAATCTCTTTTCTTTCCTCTCTGGTCACTCAAAGGCCCTCTTCTTGCTAGATAAACAACCAGCTTTCTTCCACACTACCATACTTCCAAGCAACACAAGCAACACAAGCAATCCACCTCCCTTGTCTGCTTCTTGTCCTGAAATGAGAAGGCTAACTAATGAGCACACTGCTCCAAAGGATACAAACCAATTTAAACGTAGCACCATGGATACTTTTAACTTTTTTGACAATGACCATGCTAGCGAACTCAATAACAACAACGATAACAGGTTGAGCAAATCCTCATCGATATATACAAACAAAAACACCATCAACAATGCTGATTTTAACAGTCTTAACAGCAACAATAACATATTCAGCGACAACAATCAGATAAATAATAAAAATAACAACAACACCAACAGTAACAGTAACAATAACCAGATAGACAATGACGAAAAAAATATTCCTCTTATCTCAGCTTCAACTGTCTCCTCCACATCAAATGATTCCAATAATAACATCAACAATATCAATATGACTCAAGAAAATAACCACAACAATCACTCTCATCACCACAAATACATTCCATTGCTAACCAATCGCTCACCCACCGCCTACAAAAATAGAGAAACCAACTACAACACTTCCCTAAACAACAACTCTGATATCCACCATGATTTCTCCAACTTGGATATTTTGGGCAACAAAGTTCAATACATAAACCCTTCTTCAACCGCAACCATATCAATATATGACTCAGTCAATCCTGCTTCTCAATATGATAGATATCCTATGGTTCAAAAATCCCACAAAAGCTCCATTTCCATTCCAAATTCAATCCCCAACTCAATCTCAAACAATTCACTCTCAAACCCATCAAAAAAAAAATCCCAAATCACTTCGGCTTCTCCCTTTGGTGGCTATCCCTTTTCTTCATTTCCTTTGCTTATGGAGGAAAAGGAAGATGACGATTACATTCACAACTATGATCCCATTCAAGATGCAAACTACGAAAAAAATCACTTGTACTATGACCTCAAATCAATTGACAAAAAGTCCTTTATTGGCCTCCTAAGTTTTCTTTTCTTATTTTTTCTAGCAATCGGTTTATTTATTCTATTGCCCATACTCACCTTCACCAATTCAATTAACCATCACAAGCATTCTGACAATTACACCATTCTATCCCCATACTCTTACCCAACCCTATCTGCTATTCGCTCCTCTTTAATCGACCCAGACACTCCCGAACAATACCTAACCACTATCTCAAAAGATAGTCTGGAATGGACCCTAGTCTTTAGCGACGAATTCAATAAAGAAGGTAGAACTTTTTATGAAGGTGATGACCAGTTTTGGCAAGCGGCTGATCTTCATTACGCTGGAACTAAAGACCTAGAATGGTTCGACCCTGATGCAATTATAACCTCAAATGGTGTCTTAAATATAAGAGTAGACGCTTTTCAAAACCACGATTTGTTTTACAGATCTGGCATGCTACAATCTTGGAACAAAATGTGTTTCACCCAGGGAAAATACGAAGTAAGTGCTCAACTACCAAACTCTGCCAACATCTCAGGTCTATGGCCTGGTATTTGGACAATGGGCAACCTAGGCAGACCTGGCTATCTATCTACAACTGACGGTGTTTGGCCCTACGCCTACGACTCCTGTGATGCCGGTATAACCCCAAATCAATCCAGTTTTGATGGAATCAACTTCTTGCCTGGCCAGAAACTAAATTCCTGCACTTGCAAAGGGGAAGATCACCCAAATAGAGGTATCGGAAGAGGTGCTCCTGAAATAGATGCTGTTGAGGCCTCTGTGGACACAAGAGTTGAAAGAATAGGTTCAGGTGTGGTCTCTCAGTCTCTTCAAATTGCTCCCTATGATATTTGGTATGTTCCGGACTACGATTTCATCGAGTTACACAACTCCTCAGTCACTTCAATGAATACTTGGTGTGGTGGGCCCTTTCAAGAAGCTGTCTCTGCTATCACAACTTTAAATAATACCTGGTACGAATTTGAATCCGGTTTAGATGAACCAAGGTTCCAAAAATTTTCCTTTGAATATTTAAATGATGACACTAATGGCTACATTAAATGGTTTGTCGGCGATGATCCGACAATGACTTTATACCCAAACGCTTTACATCCAACTGGAAATATCGATTGGCGAACAATTTCAAAAGAACCAATGTCAATGGTTCTAAATTTAGGAATAAGTGATAGTTGGGCTTATATTGACTGGCCAAGTATCAGGTTTCCCTCAACAATGAAAATTGACTACGTTAGAGTGTATCAACCAAAGGACCAAATAAATGTTGGTTGTGATCCAGATGACTATCCAACTTATAATTATATTCAAGATCATTCAAATGCTTATTCAAATGCGAACCTTACATCTTGGGCTGATGCTGGTTATACTTTTCCCAAAAATTCCTTGGTTCATGGTTGTTAATTGGTTGTTTTTTTATTCTGTTTTTCGTTTTTTTCATAAAAAATTTTTTGCAATCTAAATTTTTTGTATTATATCCTATTAATTTTTTTAACTATTAGATTTTTGATTTGAAATTCTTATTTAAATTTAACTGTGTTTTTTCTCTTTGATGGATAGTGTTTCAATTCTTACTTGACTTTTTTTTTTCTTTTATTTTCCAAAACTGTGTTGTGTCGTTTGAAATTTTAAACAAAATGTTTTATTGTTAAATCTCAAAATATAAAAGTTTCTTGTTTAATTCACAATAATTTTGTTTTTTATGCAATTTTTCACTTCCTTTTTATAAAATACAAAGCTATAGCTATAAAATTATGTAAATGATTGGCACATTTACTTAAAAAGTTTCAATTCTGAAGAGATGAGATTGAGTTTCGTGAAAAAACATCAGGGAATCCATTCAACAACCAAATTTCATTAAGATGATAGTACCTGTCCAATGCTAATGTGAGTTTCCCACAATCACTTAAAGACATGCTTCCACTTTCTCCATGTTTATTTAAATATGGAGCATTTAAAACAGTACTTCGAAAACTCTCTAAAATTTCACAAACAACAATTATCTCATTTGTCTGAGGAGAAAGAAATACACCAACAAAACAACACTCTCTTTCAATATGTCTTCTAGCGATTTTGGAATTGAATATTTTTTTACCACATTGTAAACATATCAAGTAATCAGTTTTGAGTTTGCTAAAAATTAATGCATCACTATCTAAAGGGCGACCAAAAAAATGCATACTATCCGTATTATCGGTATCTTCTTCATAATTATTTCCAAACATGCTACTGTTTAATAAAATTGACTCATTATCAGTTAAAAATTCAGATAGCTGGTTCGGCAATTCAATTAGCCTAATCACACCTGGGTAATCAATCAATAATAACCCATTTAATTCAGATGTTTTTTCAATAATAAACTCATTAACAACGCTTCGCATATTATCAGATTCCAAATGCCTCACTATTTCTTCCAACGAAGGAAAATTTAAAAACCTTAACAAAGGCGAAATATTACTTGGGTTTTTAAAAGCCATTAAGCTGTGCTGGAAATTGTTACGATAAGCTTCAATTTCGTTATGTAAAGAACTAGAACTGTTTCTGTTAAAAGAAAACGCTTTAACTAAAATCATTATGTTTCTTAAATAGGGTAAAACAAACTTTTCAATAACTGCGCCAAAAGAACAAGAAAGATTATTGAATTCCAAGTCGGAAAACACTCCTGGTTCTTCGGATGTTATCATCAAAAACCTGAGAAAACCATTAAAAATATGATTGCTACTATCACTCATGTTTTTAATTGAACAAAAACCGCTCAACTGTGATTTGTCTAACTGGCACCTTTTAAGGATAGAAAATGAATTCAATAAAATCTGCACTTCGTAAAAAAATATCATCAACTGCTTGAATGAAAACTTTGACTGAAAATAAATAATCAAAAACTGAGAAAAGAAATTTTGTAAATAGTAATTCCCCTTTGTAATTATATTGAATGTAATGGCTTGGTCTGCCTTAAGACCTGTATCTTTCATTTCGTTGAAATGGTCTTTGAATAACCCAACTAAAACTCGAGTCTGAATGAGACTCTTTAATAGATCAATGCACCTGTCAGGAATTTTGTCAATAAACTTAGAATATGATTCAAATCCATCAATTCTAGTCCATATTTCAAGACTGGATATAGTGTTACTTATCAAAAAAGATAAATCTTGTGAAAACGTGCTATACGATTCTGACTTAAGAAGACCTGATAAGTTCAAAACTATAGCATGAAACTGATCAATTATTTGAGCTTTCCTCTTGGCTTTAGCTAAGTCTTTAGAGGTTTTTGATAGAATCAATTCAAGAAACTCTTTCGAAAACATCTGGGTCGCTAACATTTTGCAGTTGGTGTTTTCATAATTTCCAAATAGATTGTTAATTGAGATGTCTGTAGAATCTATCGAAGTATTATCCGTGTTATCGAAAATATCCTTTAAAGTTGAGAATTTTTCTTCTCTGCAAGGAAAGCTTGGGATAAAGCAGTTGTTTAAGGAATCGCATAAAGGACATCGAAAAACAGACCCAAAACGATGACGTCTTGCTAGCGAATTTCCAAAACAACTAAAATGCATTGCATGATTGCACGATGAGATAACATTTTTTTTAATGAAATTTCTTGATTGAAATTGCTCTTTAAGAAAGGGATAGTCATCTGGCTGGTACTTGGAGTAATTGCATTTTATTGGAAAGCACTTTTCATAGTTGTATTCTGAGAAGGATCCTTTCTCAAATTTATTGTCCCAATTGTCAAAACTGCTCTTCAATGATTTTTCATGGCCAAACGGAAGTTGCCAAAATATGTTGTGCGAATTCACAAACCCAATGCTGCCAAATAATTCATCATTGTTTTCAGCTTTTTGGCAGATTATGCAGTAACGGGTGTTTTCATTAATTTTAGAATTTTCTTTAATGCTTTCGTCTTGATCAAAATCATTATTGTGCTTTTGAAATTCTTTTTGTTGGTTCTTGAATTTAGCTAAAATTCTTTCTCGGCGCTTTTTGGCTTTTCTTTTTTTTCGTTCTTCAAGAGTTTCTTTTGTTTTGTTATTTTGAGCATGAAAATCATCCACATCTTCTTTGGGAAATGAGTGTCTTAGTTGTTTCATTATAGTATCTGTTCTTGCCAGCACCATTTTATCAAGTAAACAAGATGCTTTCTTTGTCACATAAGGAGGACGGTTAGACTTGGCTAATCTAAAAAGTAATTTTGGTATTCCCTTTTCAATTAAATAATCATGCAATATTTCTTTAGATTCACCCTCGTTTTTTTGATCTTTGTAATAATTGTTTTCATTATCTAAAATCATTGCATGTAATAGCTGAAGTGCAAGAGGTAGAACAGTTGAAAACTCTTCTTTTGCAATACAAACTTTAAGGATACCATAAAACACAGAAATGAAAAATGGGTTTCTAATAAAATTGGTATAACTATTCATACCATCTGGTAGATGTTCCAAATTTGGAGAAATTATAGTAGACTCAAGCTCAATCTTTGTTTTATCTGCTGGTAAGGAAGAAGTTTTCTGCTTATTTCGAAGAATAGATAATTTTACTAAATCAGAAACTTGGTCAGAAATATCGCAATATGGGCCAAATGGATCCAAGGTTGATAGATTTTCGTCTTTCAAAGAATAGGTACCTTTGTCTGATATTCCCGCTGGAGGTCGATATTGCGTAATATCCTTTAAAATAGAATCAAAATGTTTATTTTCTCTTATCGAACTTGATAAAAACCCGGAAAATTGATGATAACTTAAATAATTGTTGTTGATTGCTAAGGAGTACGCAATACAGTTTGTTATCATCTTTTTAAGTTTTTCTTCTTCATTTAACTGAGAGTTTAAATAAGTTCTTTCTGTCAATATTCTATAATAAAATAGTAAATAAAAATAAACCATCAACGATCCCTTTTCTTCATAAATTGTTACAAAAGAATCAAAGTCTTCATTAGTAACATTAGGGTTTGGCAATAATTCAAGTAACTCAAATCTTTCTAATATATTTACCATTAGTTTGATATCTTGGCTGTAGCTATCATCACCCATGTTGTTGATTAAAAAGTTCAATTGAACAATATGTAGATCTCTTAAATATCCTTCCATTGGAATACAAGTGTTGGAGCGGATTGCATTTGAGTATAAATTATTCTGTCTTGCTGTCATCTCTCCATTTCTCACCCAAAACCCAGAAGAAACCTGAGCACATAAAACAATACTTCTTAATGAAACATCACAGATCAAGCCGAAATTATCTCGTATCGTCTGTGTATTAAAAACATTGGCAATTGAGTCAAAAGAAACTTGGAAAATATCAAAATTTAGAGATAACAAAGAATTCAATGGATTTAAAAACCCAACTCTACCTTCACTTACTGAAAATCCTATTGTTTGAATCTTTCTAGGGTATATTGACTCTTGTTCTTGTGATTCATAAACTAAAAGTTCTTTATTATAACTGATGCCCTTTCTGATATTATAGTCAATAAGGAACAAAATTAGTTCTCTGCAATTTTGAAGTAAACGCTTATTATCTATATCCTTCACAAGTCTAGAATCATAGAAAAATGACTGGGCAAGTAAGTAGAATGTTGCACACATTTCAAAATGTAGAAAAAACTCTGTTGGTTCAAACTCTGTGTGTTTATTTTTCTCTCTCTTTATCATCCATGAACTTTGGAAAAGTTTGAAAAAACATACCATTAACCAAAAATTTTGTTTTTCAAAAAATTTCAATTTTGGATTTTTATCAAGATCAACTGCTTCATCCTTAATTATGTTTTTATGGTATATCAATGAGCCAAATGTAAGAGCTGATTTCTCAATAATATAGCTAAAATCAAGTTTTAAAAATGATAAACCGACTTTATACTTTGAATAAAATGCACAAACTTCATCTCGTATAGAGAAAGAAGGGATTGAATTTACCCACGTTATGTCTTTCTTTGAGTCAGGTGTAAACTCAAAATTTCCATCTTTTCTGAATCCAAAATTCTCAAAAAATTGTATCAAGGGAGAAAAGTAATAAACCAACTTATCAAAATTAATTAAAGAAGAGACCATGAACGAAGAAGTTAGGAACTGAACTGATATCTCACTCATAATATTAAACTGATACTCTCTATCGTTATCAATGAAATTTTTAATTAGATTTGGAAAGATTGGAATATAATGGCCATTGAAAAACGTGTTTTTTAAGTTAATATTGATTGAAGTCAATAACTCTATAATTAGCCCTTTAAGTTGAACCCTTGAGTTCTTGAACAATTTAAATAGATTAAGCAAAATAAATTGAAACCTTGAATTCAACAATGGGTTGCTCTCATCATTAGTATAAGTTAGAATTGAAGAGGTATTGAATAGATCCGAGGCGTTAAATTTATCTATATTTTCAACAAACTTTGTTTTCGAACAGTTTGGAATTTTGTTTTCATAAAATAAGGAATTGTTGAAACAGAAAAACTCAAAGTCTCTTTCTGTTTTAATGGTTTTCTCTAAACGTATCAATTTTAAAAAATCATTCATCGGAATTAAGTTTTCATTAATTTTCCCTGCATCATCATACCTCTCAAATAAACATTCCAACAAAGACTCTCTAAATAGATCAGCAAAATTATTTTTCAAGCCAAGATTTTCAAAATACAGTTCCAGATAATCGTATTTGAAATTAAAACAATCTGATAGCCAGTTGATTAATTCATAGCATATGTTTTCCTTGATAAAATCTCTTTCATTCACTATTGTTGCCTGAAGACCATTAGAAGATGCTTTTTGAAACAACTTGTAAGCAGATTTTAAATCGTTTGTTTTATGCAATGCAGCATAGCCAATTCTGTCTATTCTTTTTGTTTGAACCCAAGCTGAATTATTATCAGCATTAATTGCTTTTTGAACAGTGTCTACAGCAATATCAAATGTATGAAAATCATCATTCCACAATATAACATTGTAATAATCTGCTGGTCGATCGTATTGCTCGGCAAGAGGATAGCTTTTTTTGGAAAAACTTTGTTGAACAGTTAACTTTTTGATAAAACTGACATAGTCAAAAGGATTTGTAAAATTCCAACGTTTGTTGAGTAAGGTTTTGTTTATGAAGGGAATCGTTTGAATGGAGTCCATATAGGTATCAATAATATAGTTAAGAACAATGCTCAAGACATGTTTAAATGCTTTTTTGTCTTCACAGTTATCGAAAAGAGGTTTTAAACTTTCATATTTGGGAGTATCTTGATTGGGATAAGTTTGTTGACCATCATTATCGTGCACAGTTTTGTGGAGGTGGTAATCATTTAATTCGCATCTGCAATGTAAAATGTTGTTCCAGGCTTCCAAATCACCACAATCGCAGGTTCCAGAGGAGGATTGAGCTTTGCTAACCCTAACAGAGTGATTTTTATGATCATTTTTATTGAAACAATAAACACAGAGAACACACGTTTCATCCACTCCACATTCTTTGCATCTATAAATTGGTTCATCTTTTTTTAATATTCTACCACAAGGTCTATTTCTATGAACCGGATTTTCTATTTTTTTTTTCTTTTTCTTTTTCAAATCATTTGCAGTGCTTGAGTTGTTGGAAGAAATTCTTTTGTTAAATCTGGAAGTGATTTCGATATTTCTAGTAATATCTGGAGATCGGCGAATATTTCTAGTTGCAAAAAAAAGATCTTGCAATCTATTTGCTGTTACGTTAACTGGATCAACAAGAACATCAGTATCAACAGCAGAATCAGAATCAAGGGACATATCGTCATCAATTATATTATTGGTAGAATTTTGAATGAATCTTATAACGGGATCTGAGAAATTGATTTGAGGTATTTGTAGATCAAATTCCACAGTGTTGAGAGTAGGCCTATCAAGATTAGCAGTGTTATTATTGTTATCGTTATTATCGTTATTATCGTTATTATCGTTATTATCGTTATTATTGTTATTATTGTTATTATTGTTATCATTGTTATCATTGTTAATAGTGTTATCAGTATTACCAGCATTATTAGTGGCATTGACACCATTAGTGATTTCATTATTAGGATTTTGAAGAACATACCTAGGGAAGTTTCTTTGGATAGCTTGATTGAAATTTCGACTGAAATTTTGAAAATTATCTGGAGAGGCAATCTGATATATGTTATTCTCTAGGTTCCTAGCATCATTGTTGTCTAAGTTGTTTACGTTATTAAGAAACGCATTGTACAAAATTTCTTCTCCTTCTTCAAAATCCAGATAATTGCGATTATCGTCATTATCATCATCTTCGTCATCTTCGTTGTCATCATTATCATTATCATCATCATCTTCTTCTTCTTCTTCGTCGTCGTCGTCGTCGTCGTCGTCGTCATCGTCATCGCCATCGGATTCATTAGTTTTAGTTAAAAATGAGCTATGCTTGTGCAAATAATACAGATATTTCTTCAAGTATGGCAAGTATTCAGTGTCTTCGATTTCGTGATCATCATAGTGATATTTTCCCTCGTCGTAGTTTAAAAAGGTCATGATTTGATCCCATCGAGCAGGAAAAGACGAGTTCTTTGGGGGACTTGAAAAAAACACACTCAAATGGTTGTTGGTTTTGTTTTTTAATAAGCTGAAAAAACATGCTCTTTTGACGCTAATCGATAAGTTCCTGTTCAATGCATAGTTATTGAGAAATGGTAAAACCACCAAAAAGTCATTCAAATTGGTGATTTTAGAAATTGCCTGTTGCTGCGAGGTTGTTGGTGTCTTTATTATAACTGGATCCCTTTGCTCTCTTCTCCTGTTCAAACCAGCTGGAAATGACATGTCTCTGAAATGATGATCGATAGCCAGCAGTGAGCAAACTGTTATCAAAATACTGGCTCTCAGCAAAGACAAAAACAATCGCTGCTTTTCTCATCGAACAGATCTAGCACGTGAGTGGTATCCGCAAACGGAATAAGTACACGTGAGTTTTGTACGTAAGTACAAATGATTACATAAATGTGAACAGGTTATGTCAGCATTAATGATTTTATAATAAAGGTACTTGCTTAGCTCAGCATGTGTTCAATTTTGTCGCCAGCACTGCGGGTGATGTTTTCTGAAAATTGTAAACAACTCACTTTTCAACAGTAGACACTCACTGCTTTCCTCATCACCCATTGAATAAATAACACCTCTTTAGCTGATTTGTTTTTGGATATGTCTTCTAAAAAGAAGTCGTTGTCGCTGGAAATGATTGATTTCTCAGACGAAGAGTACAGTGACTA
The DNA here is from genome assembly GCA_030560485.1 of Ascoidea tarda (nom. inval.). Taxonomy (NCBI): domain Eukaryota; kingdom Fungi; phylum Ascomycota; class Saccharomycetes; order Ascoideales; family Ascoideaceae; genus Ascoidea; species Ascoidea tarda (nom. inval.). The sequence continues at coordinate 31,949 of JAKTTS010000077.1, forward strand.
TTTAGAGAGTGATAATGATGATTCGATGTTTACTGCCAAAGCCAAAAGCAAGGCCAATGGAAAATCAGCTTCCAAAGTTCAAACAAAAATCAATGGCAAAACTAATGGCAAATCCAATGGAAAATCTAATGGAAAATCTAATGGTAAAGCCAATGACAAAAATGATGGCGATCTTAGCAATTCTATTGATTCCATCACTTCAAATTCCAATGATACCTTCCCCAAAGGCAAGACAAGTTCTGAGAAATACGTCAAGTTAACTCAATTGGAGCATATTCTAAAAAGACCAGATACATACATTGGTTCTACTGAACATTTTGAACAGGATCTTTGGATATATGATGATGAAAAAGATTTAATGGATCGAAAAAAAGTCAATATAGTTCCAGGGCTATTTAAAATTTTTGACGAAATCTTAGTCAATGCAGCTGATAACAAAATCAGAGATCCCAAAATGTCGAAAATTGAGGTTACAATTGATCCTGAAATAAACGAAGTTTCCATTCTAAATGATGGGAAAAGTATACCTATTGAAATCCACGACAAAGAAAAGATATATATTCCAGAATTGATCTTTGGAACCTTATTAACTTCTTCAAATTATGACGACAATGAGAAAAAAGTAACTGGTGGTAGAAATGGGTATGGTGCTAAACTTTGTAATATATTTTCTAGCAAATTTACCGTCGAAACCAATGATCCAATTTTAAAAAAAAATTATAAACAAACATGGCAAGAAAATATGTCCAAATGCGATAAACCTATCATAACTAAAATCACGCCAACTTTGATTAAAAAAGACCGGAATTTGAAATCTTCATTTACTAAAATATCTTTCCAGCCAGATTTAACGAGATTTGGAATGAACGAATTAGACAAGGATATTTTAGGTGTGATGAAAAGAAGAGTTTACGATATATCTGCTTCCGTGAAAAACATTAACGTTTTTCTTAATTCTACAAAACTAAAGGTCAAAGATTTTAAATCTTATGTTAATCTTTATGTCAAGGCTTTAAGTGAAAAAAAAAAATTAGAATCACCATACAAAGATCAAAATGAAACTGAAACTGAAAAAGAGCCCTATGTGGCCTATAGAAAAGTTAGCGATTACTTTGAGGTTGCATTTGCGGTTTCGGATGGTACATTCAACCAGGTATCTTTTGTAAACTCAATTGCAACAACATCTGGTGGCACTCATGTTAACTACATCACAGATCAAATAGTCGGTAAAATTATAGAAAAAAAGAAGAAGCAAGACAAAAAAACGAAACTAAAACCTTTTCAATTGAAAAATTATATGTTTCTATTTATTAACTGTCTTATTGAAAATCCTGCTTTTACTTCTCAAACAAAAGAACAACTAACTACAAGACCTTCTTCTTTTGGTAATTATAAAACAAACTTTAATGTTCCAGATGAATTTATCAAAGATATTATGAAAACAGACTTGAACTCAACTCTTGATGACATAATTCTTAAAAACGTAGATAAAGATTTACAGAAAACAGATGGCTCTGGCCGAAAATCAAGAATCACAAAATACATTAAATTAGAAGATGCAAATAAAGCTGGTAAATCTGATGGATATAAATGTACTTTAATTCTAACTGAAGGAGACTCTGCTAGAGGTCAAGCAGCCAGTGGCTTAAAAATTGTTGGAAGAGACTACTATGGTATCTTTCCCTTGAAAGGTAAAATTTTAAATGTTCGTGATGCTTCGAGTGACCAAATCACAAAAAACACAGAGATTATAGCTATCAAAGAAATTATTGGTTTGAAGCATAAAACAAAATACCAAAATACTAAAAGCTTGAGATATGGTAAAATAATGATAATGGCAGATCAGGATTATGATGGAAGTCATATTAAAGGTTTGCTAATCAATTTTTTTGAGATTTCATTTCCCGGTTTGTTAGAAATTCCAGGTTTTCTATTGGAATTCATAACTCCCATTGTTAAGGTAACGGTAACGAAAAGAAATCAAGAACAAATTATAAATTTTTATTCAATACCAGAGTATGAAAAATGGAGAGATACTGAAGGAATCTCATTAAATTTCAAAGCCAAATATCTTAAAGGTATTGGTTCTTCAACTGAGAAAGATATTAAAAGTTATTTTTCTGATTTGGACCTCCATAAAAAAAAATTTCGTACTTTGCAAGACACTGATAAACAATGTATTGATTTGGCTTTCAATAAAAAAAGAGCGGATGATCGTAAAGAATGGATAGGAAACTTTGTTCCAGGAACCCATCTTAACCATAATGTTGATGCAATTCCAATTTCAGATTTTATAAACAAGGAATTAATTTTGTTTTCAATGGCAGACAATATCAGATCCATCCCATGTATGATGGATGGATTCAAACCAGTACAGAGAAAAATTTTATACACCTCTCTTAAAAAAAATTTTATAATAGAAAAAAAGGTTTCAGATTTTCAAGGTGTTGTATCGAGTCTGTCAGCCTATCATCATGGTGATCAATCTTTGACACAAACAATAATTGGTATGGCGCAAAGTTTTGTTGGCTCTAATAATATATATCTTCTTGATCCCATTGGCCAGTTTGGTACAAGGGCTGCTGGAGGAAAGGATTCTGCTGCTGCAAGATATCTTTATACCAAGTTATCAAAAGTTACCAGGTCGATTTTTCATCCTTTAGATGATCCGTTGTTTAATTATCTACCCGATGATGACAAAACTATAGAGCCGGAATGGTATGCCCCAATAATCCCTATGATTTTGGTAAATGGTGCTGAGGGAATTGGAACTGGGTGGTCAACATATATCCCACAGTTTAATCCAAAAGATCTTGTAAAAAACATCAGGCTTTTGCTCAAAGGAAAGGAGATGGTTGATATTCATCCTTGGTACAGAGGATGGAAAGGGACAATGGAAAAAATTGGTCTTGATAAATATCGAATGCTTGGAAGAGTTGAAAAAGTTGATTCGAATACCATTTGCATTTCAGAACTCCCTGCTAAAACATGGACAGATACTATCAAGGCATTGTTGAATCTGGGATTATCAAAAGAAAAAGGCAGCATCCCTTGGATTGATGATATGTGGGAGCAAGACACCCATGATGGACATCAATTCTATGTCAAGTTATCTAATTCAGAGATGCTGAAAACAGCCAAGATCGGTTTCTATGAAAGGTTTAAATTAATTCAACCTTTATCATTGACTAATATGATTGCATTTGATCCTAAAGGAAGAATTAAAAAGTACGATAATGTTTTGCAGATTATTTTAGAATTCTACTATGTCAGACTAGAATATTATCAAAAAAGAAAGGATTATTTGGCAAAAATTTTGAAAGAGGAACTAATCAAATTATCAGCACAAGCTAGATTCATTAAACTTATTATAGAGAAAGCAATTATTGTTAACAATAGAAAAAGAATAGAGTTGATAGGCGAGTTGGACCTGTTGGGCTTTCCAAAATTCAGTAGTCAAAGTGGTAGAATTATTGAAGAAAATATTTTGCTCAGCGAGATTCCCGAGGAAGAGGAAAGCGAGGAACTACAAGTTGAAACAGAACCTAATGATCTTTCAGTACACAGGCCGGAAAATCCGCTTAAGCGATATGATTACCTTTTGAACATGGCTATTTACTCCCTAACAAAAGAAAAATATGAAAAATTACTCAAGCAGAAACACGAAAAGGAACAAGAGTTAAACACCCTTTTAGGTAAAACAGCAAAAGACTTGTGGCTGAACGACCTTGATGTCTTTGAAGTTGAGTATGAAAAGTTTTTGTTGCATGATTATAATGAAAGAATTTCTAATGATCACTTACCACGCACTAATGGTAATAGAAAAGATAAAACCAAAAAAGCCAGAAAAAGTACAAAGAAAATAAAAATTGAAGAAATTGAAGATCATAAATACGAGTACCTTGAGCCAATGCCATTTAGTGCTCCCAAAACAAAGGTTAAACGAGAAAAGACTTCTTTAGGTGTAAAAAGAGCAGCCCCACAAAGTTCTAAAACTAGTAGAAAAAAAATAAAGGTTGAGAGTTCAGATGAAGACGGAGACGTAAATGAACCACCTGATTTTAATGATAGTAATGATAGCTCCAGCAAACCAAAAAGTGCAACAAAAAGTATTAAAAGAAAAAAGATCTTCGATGACGAAGAAGACGATGGCGAAGAAGATGAGGACAAACAGGGTGGAATGAAGTTTACATCGATGTTTAGTGGTAAATCATCTGGCCTTTTTGGAAATTCATCAAAAAACAGCGTTGTGGATGATGATGATATTGAAATGGGTGAAGAAATTTTTAATTCTAGCTCTAAATTCAGCTCTCGATTTTCAGACATTTTAGGTGACAACGATTTGCAAAAAGAAGATTCTTCTGGCCAATCTTCTGGTGTCACATCCTCCAATTCTTCATCAAAGACTAGTGTTTCATCTAAAACTGTTGACTCACTGACGAAAAATAACTCAAACAAACTCACAAAGAAAAAAACACTTAAAAAGTTACCAGCAATCAAACCAAAAATAGTCACAAAGAAAACAGCCACAAAAAAAACAACCAAAAACCAAAAAACTTTAGATTTATTTGATCTAGACTCAATCTCGAACAGATCTAAAGATACTCGAAAGAATAGGAGCAGTGATGATGATGAGAATGATAATGGTGATGAAAGTAATATAGAAATTACCGAACTCCCGAAAAGAACCCTACCACAAAGAGCCTCTCGAAACAAGAAGAAAGTGGTTTATAGCCTTGATAGCGATGAGGAAGATGGTTCTGAAAAAGTTTCTGAAGAAGATGTCTCTTCAAGCGACAACTTCTCTGACGATGATTGGCCATAGATCCTTCTTTATTATCTGTTTACTGTATTTTTGGAATTGCTACAACTTTTTGCTTAAACAGGAAAGTGCATATTTATTTTTTACTAGATGGATATAGTTGTAAATTAGTTAAATATCTTCCAGAGACTTTTTTCTCAAAAAAAAAAAACAAAAAAAATATTACCTGTGATTACTCAATAAATTAATATCAAATATTAAAGAAAGAACTAGAAAACAAAAAAACGCCAAAATAAACATCACAAAAAGTAAAATAAACAAAACAAATGAAAAAAAAATGTAATGAAAATAAAAACAATAAAGTAAGAAAATAGCTTGAAACAAAAAACAAATTTGAACAAGTAACTGACTTGTTCAAATGAAAAAAAAAATGAAAAAAAAAACAACCAAAAAAAAATGATGAAAGCATTTCTTAAAAACAACATAAAACTTGTGATAAACAAAACAAAATTAACCAGGTCCAAAAAACAAAAATGAAAACAAAAAAATGATAAAATAATAATCCATTGTCCAAAACTAGGAGCTTAATAACTTTTATTTATCGAACCAGTTTCAAACACCTCATTTTTCTCTAATCGTTCGATTAATGAAAATAATTTTTCAGCTTCTCTCAATTTTTCCTCTTCAGTCCAATCTTGTTCATTCCTACTTTGAGCTGCACTTTTATTCGTATATGAACTAACATTGGAAGTTGCTGAATAGATTGAAGCGTTTGAACTCTTCCCCCCATAATTTCTCACATTTGGATTCGCATTATAATTTATACTATTTACATTGGTTGAAGATGCAATTGAAGTGTTGTCTGGATTGAATTCGTATTTCGATAACATGTCTCCAACAGACATTTGTCTGGAAGGATGTTTTTGCAATACCAACGTGGAGGTGGATTTTGCAAGAGAATACTTTCTTTTTAATGAATCTGAGAGCTTATTGATATATTTGGAATAGTTCATCAATGAGTCTGAGTTGGATTGAGACGATTTATTGGATGAGATCGAGTGTCTCGTAAAATCAGCAGGCGGGGAAACGAAATAATCGGATTCTCGATCTTCACCTGGTTTTTTATTGGAATGCGAATGCACAGACACTGAACAGGAAGATACTGTATCAGGTGTGGTGCTTTCAAAAAAATCATTTATTGTTTTTAAATCAGATTCATTGGTGATAATTTTTTTATTCTGCAAAAATGTAAATGTTAGAAAATGTAAATCATTCTCAATGAATATTTTAAGAAATCTTTTAAATTTTGACAATATTTCTTTGTTTCTATGTTCATTTTTTTCAAGTTCAAGTTCAATGTTGTTTTCATTTGAAATCGGAGGAGAGGGGATGACATTATCATATCTATTTACTTGATCAAATATATTATTGAAATTCTTTCTTGTTTGAGTATCAACAGGAGTCTCTAAAACAAAAGATTTATCACTGATATTATCAAAATCAATATAGTCAGAATAAGTAGATAAATCATCAGCCTCATTGTTAGCATTGTTGTTATTCTTTGACATTGAGTGTCTAACAGTATTTTTACTTTTTCCCGAAAAAATATTAGGTTGGTTGAAACTAAAAAACAATAAGTTAGACGCTGCTGGATTTGATAATTTGTCCTCATTTCCAACAATTAAATTAAAATACATCTCAATAATCAAAAGTTTGATTCTCTGTGACTTGAATGGATCCTTACAACACTTGATTAAAAGTGAATATAATCTCAAATTGGAAAAAACAGGTATATCATTTGGGTTAATATTTTGATTAGCAGAGTTTATTTGTGTAGATGATATAACACCAATATGATTATTGTGATGAAAGTTATAATTACTTTTAATTGCATAAGAATATCTTTTACCTGCATCATTATTACTTTGAGGAAACGATTTTTGATAGTAATTATTAGAATTTTTCTCGGAATTCTTATTCAAAAAGCTACTGTACATTTTTTTCATAAGTTCTTGTTCTTTTTCAATCTGCTCTCCTAAAGATTTTGAAACCGGAAGCAAATGTTCTTTTAATAAATTTTCCATGTCGTTCAAAAAATATTCCTTTTTTCTAATTAATTTGAGTTGTTTATTATATCTAAGTTTATATTTCTTTTTTGATAACGTAGCATCAGAACTACATAGCAACATTTCATTTCTAAAATCTTCAATTTGATTAATTAAGAAGTTTTTAAACCCTGCAATGTAATTCACTAATAACAAGATTGTTAAAATATCTTCTTCAATGAATTTCCTTTTGGGTTTATCTTTGTTTTTGGAATTTGAAGTTATTGGAGAATTTGGAAAGCTATTTTGGGATGGTATTTGATCCTTGTTATTATTAGTATTGTTATTATTAATATTGTTATTAATATTTTCTGGAGGAATACCATAAGGAACCACTAAAGATTTCTGATTCAAAAGTTCATATCTCATTAAACTCAAAAAATTGAAAACGAATTTTTTAAAATTGTATAATAACTGATTTTTCTTGTAAAAAAAATTATTTGCCGAAATTTCTATGTTATCTTTATCAGATAGGATATTTGCTTCAGAGTAATTTGGGACTTTGTGTGTATCTTTAATTCTATGCATGTGTTTTAATTTACTTCTTGGGCTTTTAAAACTTAGTGAATCGATATGGTCATCATCTTCTGAGTCTGAATTGAACAAGTTTGTAGAATCTTCATCTAAGTCAGATTCATTATAGATATTTGTTTCATCTTCTCCACCAACAGCAATAATGTTATTATTATGAAAGTTCAAACCAGTTAAAAAGGTTGATTTACCTTTTGCCCTAGTCTTTGTTAATTTTTGAATTTCTTTATCAATTTCTTCAGTAGCGGATTTGTTATCTTTATTTTGAGTGTTTGAAGATATTATTGGTTTGGTGTTATTTTCAGCATCGTCGGAATCAACCTCCATATCGGTATCACTTTCGGATTGCTGATCATCGTCGAGAAAATCGAAATCGGTGTTATTATCATAGTTATTGTTATTGGAAATCAAATTATTGTCAAAAGTGTTAAACAATACTTGATCGATTAAATTGTATGGAATTGATAAAAATAAATTTCCAATATTTTTAAACAACAAAAAATTCAAGCTGGTAAAATTGTAAGAATAGGTGATATTTGATTTAAAAACCACGGTGGATGTTAAGTTGATTAGATACATTCTATCAATTCCAAGAAAATCAATGAATAACTCCAAGTTTTTTAAAAGAGAAACTTCGTTAACTTTGTTATCAATTTCCAAGCTTAGTTTGTTTGAATTGTTATTGAAATCAGAAGTATTGATTTTAATTGCAGTGTTATTTGTGACAATTCTTTTAAAGTTTGAAACTCTTTTAGGATTGAAGATGAAATTATTTTGCTGATTTTGATTTTGATTTTGATTTTGAGATTGTTGTTGTGGTTGTATTTGAGATTGAAAACTTAAATTTGATAAATTATTGTTTCTTTTAAGATTTGAAGTTGATATTGAAAGTTGAGGTTTTTTGTGAAAGTTTTGTTGAGAAATGAAAGGTAATGAGTTTGTATGTGGACCAGAGTCAGTTGAAATTAGAGATGAGGCAGACATACTATTTTTTCTTCTCAGAATTGAGGAATTTTCGTTATTAGGATCGATTTGAGGAAATGAGTTTTTAGTAGAGTCTTTAGTAGAGTCTTTAATGGAGTTTGTTGAGGTAGTAATATTACTTGATTGAGAATTGTGGGAGAAATTATTAGATAGAGAAGAATGGTTTGAATTTGAAAATTGAAAGTTGTTATTAGTGGTGGAGGTGGTATTGGAAGATAAAAAGGGAAGCAAATATTTATAATTGTGAAAAAAGGCATATATAGCTTTTAACAATTCTACTATTATGAAGTTTATATTTTTATTAAAGGATTCTTTATTTTTGAAGTTATATTTGTAAGAAAACAAGTTTGAGGTTAGAGACAAATTTCTTTTTGAATTTTGATTATGAAGTGGGTTGAAGTTTTGACTTTGGTTTTGGTTTTGGTTTTGGTTTTGGTTTGAATTTGAGTGTGAGTGAGAATTTTGAGAAGATGAAATTTGATTTGAGGAAAAAGAAGATGGAGGAAAAATATTATCGGATAGGATAGCTATAGCTATTTTGTTTATATTTTTTAGGGAAACGAGCATAATTGATATTATTTTATTGATTAGCTTGATAAAGTTATTTCTTTGAGTGATTATTGAGTCATATCGATAACCGTTGTACATTAGTAGGAAGAATAATCTAGTTGGGGGGATCATATTTTGGAAGTTCAAGTTTATTTTTTCAACAATTGATGATTTTGAGTTATTCTTTGAATTGAAATTTTGGTTGAGATTGTGATTTTGTAGTGAGGAGATTGAGTTTGAGGAGGAGAAGTTTAGGGAAATGAATTTTTGGTAAAGATCTTCGGTGATGGAACATCTTGTTAGGATTAAGAGAAGGTTGATGAGAATGATGTTGCCATCTATCTTGAGATTTAGGTTGTTTAGGTATTTATTTTTTGTTGTGATATTAAAGGATAGATCGTTATTCTGGTATAGTCTGAAATCTTTTAGTAGGTTTTTATTTATTAGAAAGCAGTTTGAGAGAGTTGCATATATTGCCAGGATGAGTCTTTCGATGGTTGAAGCTTTATTTTTATAAAAGAGTAATTGGTTATTATTATTGTTGTTATTGTTGTTGTTTTTATTATTATTATTATTATTATTATTATTATTATTATTATTATTATTATTATTAT
>JAKTTS010000078.1:0-37663 GCA_030560485.1 Ascoidea tarda (nom. inval.)
AATTCAAATTATAAATGTAAGGGGCCGCAGGAGGAACTGAAGCTCCAACATCGCCAGCAAATCCAACAATATTAATGGCAATTCCACAAATATAAGCAACATATGCTCTCCAATTGGTTCCAAGTTTATTGAATCTATAATCAGATTTAATGTCACCGTTGTATAAATGATATAATTGAAGATAACCTCTTCTAACAACGAAATAATCACTTAAAATGACACCAGAAATACAACTTAAAAAGACACTATAAGATGCCAAATAACTCATGAATCTATTAGAAGATTGAAAAAAATACCATGGACAAATACACAATGCCAATCCTGCACAAATAAACCCACCACGTCTAATATTGATGTATCTAGGCAATAAAGCAGTCATATCAGTACCAGCTGATAATGAATTTGCTGAAATATTTGTACCCAATTGCGCTAAAGCAAAAGAAAATCCAATAAAGAAAACACCAATTCTATCTTTTGGAGTATAACCATCATTAAGAAAATTGCCCAAAACCTCTAAAGGAGACCAATAGGTCTTTCCGTAAATTATTGTTGACGAAGAAGAAACAAAAATACCAATTAAAGAAGTGATCGAAAAACAAATTGGAATTGAAAAAATTTGAGGCCAAAAAGCAGCATTTTTATTTCTAGCAAAACGAGAGAAATCTGGAGCATTTAAGATCAATGCAGCAAAATTGGCCACGCAGCTCATTAAGGCTTTAACAAAGGCCCAGGCATGAATTGAGCCCGAAATTGATGTCTTTTGTTGAACAACAGGTCCAATTCCACCAGCTTTAACCACCGACCAAACTAAGAAACCGATTCCTGCAAAGGGAACAATTGCAGCTTTTATTGTGAACAAATGACGAATGGTTTGAGGAGGAAACCAAATTGCAGGTAAAGAGATTAACCAGAAAAGAAAAAAACTCAAAAATTGAAATGGCGTTGTCCCATTGATATGACCTTTTATTGTTTGATTTAAATCATTTGAAAAAATAGATCTCAAAATCAATTGAATACATTCACCACCTAGCCAAGCCTGAACAGAGTACCAAAAAGCGGCCATTACCACTCTATTAATAACAGGCCAAATGCTTCCAAAAACACCAAAAGATGATCTGCAGGCAACGGGAAAGGAAATATGATAATTGGTACCAATTTTGGCAGAGAAACTAAGAATAAAACTAACAATGAAATAGCCAAAGAAAACAGCTAAAAACACTTCCCACCATGCTAACCCAGCTTCAACCCCGGTACTTGCAATTTGCCATGTATTTATATTGAAACTATCAGCTATCCAGAAGAATACAAAATTAAACCAAGACCAAGTTCTTCGAGCACTTTCAACGGGTTTTAAATCATGATTATACAAAAACATTTTGGCAGCACTGAGTTGAGTGTGCTGAACCTCGAGATACTTGTCATGAAAATATCTTAATCTCAGATATTTGGAAAAACCAGGGGCCACCAACAAATCGGTCGAATCATTATCGGTGGAATCATTGGAGCTTCTGCTCCTTTTGTTGATGACGGAGGTTCTCTCCATTCGCTTCAATTATTATAGGGCAAATGTGGGAAAGTAACAATTAAGATTGCAACAAACAGTGGTATTGGAAATTTTGTAATTAAAACAACAGCAGATAAACCAAAATATGTTGAAAACAAGAAACACTGTTTTAACTCAGGCCAGTTCAATATATATTGTCGAAAACAAATAAAGCATGTCTTTTTCAGGGCCCGACTCACAGTTGATTGACTGTTGAAGAAGCAACTCTGAAAGAAATAAAGCAGCTTATACATGTTTACAGCGGGTCTCCCGCACTTTTTCTGTATTTGTTTTGACGGGCTTCGGAACCCCGCCGTTGAGTCTCGGGGCCGCAGGAACCCGTTTTTTGTTCTTTGAAAATTGAGTTGGAGAAGAGAAAGAAATGTTCTTTGGAGCTGAGCAGATGGTCAATAGATGATGGTGGCAAAAAGAAAGCATAGTGAAGAAAATACCGTAAGTGATTTGAAGTTTACACCCCTCTCTCCTGTGAAATGTGGCAATTGTAAGAGACTGAATTTGATTTGTTTGCAACATTCTGAATCGCAATGTACAAATTTTTATAAAGCTAACCTTGATTGTGGAAGGAAGTTCCAGCTTAATGAAGCATCGAAAACTGTGTCAAATGGGTTATCAAAATTGGAGTTTTCCTCCGAAAGAACCAATCGACAATCTTCTTATACAATTAATCAATCACATTTGAATTTACTGCAGAATCAAAATTTAGAAAAAAACAACAATCAAAAGCTTCCTACAGCTGAGATTTTATTCGAAATGATGAATCAGGATTTGTCTGATGATCTGTCTGATGATCTGTCTGATGATGCTCAAGAAATTGATACTCAAGAAATTGACACCCAAAATGGAAATCAAAATCTAAGCAAATTTGGTAAGATTGATAAGATTAATGGAATTGATGAAAATGGTGATGATAATCTTTCTTTATTTCCCCAGATCACACCATTTTCTCAACCTGTCTCAAGTTATCATAATGAATGGAGTCCAGAACCACAAGAGAAGGGTTTGAATTATGATCTTAATTTAGATTATGAGTTAATGGGAACAATTTATCGAAGGTTGTATATCGGATGGCTGATGCTAGAAGAACAAATAAATTTTGTAAATAAATATAAATCAAAGACTCAGCAAAAGATTTTTTTTCCTATTACAATAAAAAATGATATTATAACTAGAAAGTTGTTAAGTATTGATGAAGCCAAAATAAGGATTAAAAATTATAAAACACTTCTTTATAGCTATTTACCCCTAGTCGAATTACCAAAAGTGAGTTTTGATAAATTCAGAGAAAGATTTCCGTTATTATTTTTAACTACAATGTCAATAACTTCATTTACAATTTCTAAAATAAGAATTGGATGTAATTTTCAAAATGAATATTTGAAATTTTTAAAAATTCAAATTGAGCATTTATCTCATTTAGTTAATGAAGTTTTAGTATTAGGAAATAAAACATTTGAAATCTTTCAATGTTTGGTTTTAACATTCAACTGGTATAATTCGCCCAATTTGTTTAGTCATAATAAAGACCATCATATTTTAAATTTATTAACATCAATGGCTATTGATTTGGGATTAATTAAATATATCCAATTCAATCCTAAACTTCACTCTTGTCGATATGAAAGTACTCTTAAAAAGGAGATTAATTTAACCAATCCTTATAACATTGAGTGTCAAAGAATTTTATTAACGATTTATTTGTCGAATTTTAATAATGTATTTCTTTTAAATAAACCAAAATTGATATACTGGACAGATTATTTTGATGAATGTTTTGATGAATTATCCAAGAGCTCATTAAGTTTTGATATAAATACTAGTTGTATAACAAAGATTTATAGCTTGGTTGAGGAATGTATAAAATTGGTTAGCGGCGTTAATGGAAATAATAGTAATGATAATAATAATAATAATAGCAGTAATAATTTCAAGAAAATTAATTTTGAACAATTGATTAACAATCAAAACATTGTAGATTATTTTATTGGGAAAATCGGTAAAATAGATCGACTAAATGTTAAGAAAACTGATTTTTATAGAATATCATTTAATACAGCTCAAATACTTTTAATCGAACACTGTTTATTACCACTATTTCTCAACAAAGATATTAAAGATATTGAAAATAATGTTGAAAAGATATTGAATGAATTTAGCGAAAATGAAGAAAAAGAAAATTTAATCAAACCGGTTATGATGAAAGCAATGAATAGAGCATATGATTATTGTATTAAAAATATGATTATTATTACTTCGTTAGAAACCAAGACGCTATTAGTATTACCATTACCCCAATATTCAAGAATAATCTACAATTTATCATTGGTTTTAAAATTCAGTTTAATTCAAAGCAGATTTCCCAAAGTGCATCATTTCTTTTTCAGTCTTCCCAAGAATAAGGATTACAAGAAAACCGTATTGAGTATTCAAAATTTCCAAACAACATTGAAAAGAATAATCGATAGATTTAGTTATAACAATACATTGGTAAAGGTTTATTACGTTATTTCATTATTATTGGTTCATTACAAGATTACATTGAACCGAGAATCAGAGAGCTTTAAAAAATTTCTTGAAGAATATAGAAAAACAGCAAATGCAAAACCCAGTCCAAAAGGCAAACGCCTTAAGACTAATTTTAGAAATACTGTCAATGTTGTCAATCGACACGAGAGCGATAAGTTACATGAAGAGTGTATCAGCCAAAGCACTAATGAAGGTGAGGAAGAAGATGCTGAAAGTGGCAGTGACTTTGGTGATTTTAACAACGAAAGTGGCCCTTTCCTCCACGGAGTAGACTTGGGCAACTTTGGAAGTGCAAGGGATGAGCAAGAAGTGTGCCACTTCAGCTTGAAGAACTTCGACTTGTTCGAGGAGGTGTTTATGAAGTTCTTCGAGACAGAGGCCCCGAGCAACTTCATCTGAAGAACGCCCTGCTCTGCACAACCAGGTCCCTAAATGCGTGCACACATTGAGCGCAGTCCAATGCTTAAGTGCATTGTACTGCGCCAATATGCACCGGGGCACACGCGGAATATCTCCACAAGCAAACCTCGCGACTCATTTCCACCTCATCTCTGGAGCTGAGCAGCAGAAGAGCCTCGAGCATCACAGGGAGATGAACCATACGACCAACGCCAGCAACGACGCACAGCAGTTCAAGAGAAGGAGGGTGTCCAAGGCCTGCGACTTTTGCCGGAGACGAAAGGTCAAGTGCAACGGCGAGAACCCATGCGTTAACTGCTTCAAGAATAACTTTGTCTGCAATTACTCACTCTCTAGAAGAAAGAAGTCGACAGTGCTATTACTAAACAACGATATCTACAATGGCGAACAGCAGGTTATTCCTGAGAACCCTCAGGAAAAACTTCCTCTTGGACCTCAAGGTTTTGAGTACAATCAAATTAGTGTTTTGACTGATCGGTTAGATAAAATGGAGACGTTGATGCAAAATATTACTAACAAACTCAGTACTTTTAAAGAGGACCTAAAGGATAGAAACGCAGATAAAAAATACAATGCTAATACTAATTCAAATGTTAATGAATCTGAGAAGACAACCAACAGATTCAATTTGCTTTTCATTAAACACGACAACGCTTCTGAATTATCACTCAATAGCCCAAATAAATATTCGCCTTTCGTTCCTGAACTTCGTCCCAACGAATTTATTGGACCCCAAACAAATTTCTCGATTTTCAGTGCAAAGGGCATGCAATGGCTTCGAGAAAACCTCGGTTCAGATGCGAAAGAATATCTTGATCCCTTGATGAAATTGCCCAAAACTATACACAAAGTAGTAAAATCTCAAATTAAAAAGTGGAGAGAGCCTATTAGCTCTGTTGAATTAACTCCCCTTCCTGATAAATATATAACAGATGCATTGTTAGAACTCTTTTTAGGTGAAAATTCTCCAATTCCCATTCCACTTTTAAAACATAAAGAAATGAAGGAGCTATTTGATCAGTACTATCAAGAACAAGCTGGCATATACTCAAAGAATAAGTTAAATTACTCCGATTTGCTTTTAATGAATGTGGTTGTTACTGCAAGTTCCAGCTTGCTTATCGATGCTAAAAATGTTGATGAAAACTTTATAAAGTTTTTAAAACTTCCAGATATACCCATTTCAAAATTAAAAGAACTCGAAAGCAAACACCTATTAAATTCGATATATTACTTCAATAGAATATGTATTGTACCTGATGGAATTAGATCAATCCATGGGATACTTTTATTAGCAATGTACAACGAAATCACCTTTTCTCACAAGATATCTTACATGTTGCTTTCAATTGCTATAAGATTATCCCAAGACATGGGACTACATAGAGCAGAAACATACACTGGTTATAGTGAAGCTGAAGCTTGCACTAGAAGAATAACCTGGCTTGTCTGTTACCAATATGACAAAGCTGTTTGTTTTAGAACGGGAAAACCACCAATTATTAATGATGCAGACGTTTCATTCAAACTTGATCTGGAATTTACACTAGCTATATCTAAATTTTATCAAATTGACGCGTCTCAACTCACTGATTTCCAAATTTCTTCTTATTTTAATGTACTATACAATGGTGATAAAACTGATGTTGGCAGAGGGTTTTTATTTATAATGGTATTATTGGGCAAAATTGGAATAAAATCCTATTTTAAATTATTCTCTGCAAGTGCTTTAGTAGGGAAAAGCCAAGATGACATTGTCGAAATAGTCAGTTCTTTATTACGAGAATTAGATGATTTCAAAAAGATACTTCCACCTCAACTTAAAATTGGAACCAACATTCTTAAAAAATTATTTAATGGTACCGAAAATGAATACATAAATAATCACACTAAAATGTTTACAGTGTTTGTTCATTTTGTTTATTACAACTTGGTCATTCGTGTTAGTAAAATCGCAATAAGAGATCCTTGGTCCACTAATCTTATGGCTTCTACTAACCCAGATCAACCAACACCAAACTCATCTTCTAAAAACACTAAGAAGTTCAATGATAACGAATTTTGTAATAGATGTTTAGATGCCGCTAGACAAGTCTTGAAATTATGTTGGGGTCTCCCCCAGAGAGTAAACCATTTATTGTCTGTTTGTTTATTTTTTCCCAGTAATGCTTTAATTCTATTATTTGGTTCTGTTGTCCAGCACCCTACTTCTGAATCTGCTGCCGATGATCTAAACTTGATGATTCAAGCATATATGAAATTCTTTGTTGCTTGTCCAGAAAAAGCAAAATTCCAAATGGTTGATTTGTCAGTGAGACAATTAATAAAAATAGCAATCAGAATTTATGAAAAAAATAATGGTGATAAACCATTTGAAATTTGTGATGAAGTTAAAGGTGATTTAAACAGACCAGCCCAGGTGATTGATAGGTTAATTGAGGAACGGAAACAAAGAGCACTTTTAAGCTTTCAAAAAGAAAGACTGGATATTAATGCTAATAATAATATAAAAAATTCGACAAATATTTCTGCAACGAATTCCAATGTGAGAAGTGTTCCTTTGACTAGTGATGTAAATACTACAATTGACAATAATAACATTTCTATCAACAGTTTAAATGGAAATGCTAATCAGAATTTAAATAATAATCTCAATGGAGCTTTTAACAATTCAAATGGCAATTTTAATAACAATAATCTCAATTCAGGAAATATTAATGGCAATAATTTTAATGCAGATGGTCAGGGGTTTTTCATGCCCAATATTAATGAATTGAATGAATATACAAACGACGTTGGCTCTACAACATCAACTAGTAATTTTGATGAACAATATTTTGATTTTAATGCCAAGACATCTACAGAAGTTTTTGCATTATTTGATTCGTTATTTTGTCTACCAGATTTTTTAATAAATAAAGATCTAAATTGAAAAATTTCTTATTTTCATGGGAAAAAAAATATAGAAGAATTTTTTTTTGGGCTTGAGATTTTTGGTTTTTAATAGTTTTTGAATTAAATTGTGATATTAAGGTTTTATTTTTATAATTTTGTTTATAAAAAATTTCTTGGTTTTATTTTCATTTTATCGTTATCTTGCTTATCTTGTTTATCTTTATCTTTATCTTTTTCATCTTGTTAATCTTGTTTATCTTTATCTTTATCTTTTTCATCTTGTTAATCTTGTTTATCTTATTTATCTTTATCTTTTTTTTATTTTTTTTTGTTTCATTTATAATTATGGAGATATAATTATTGAAATACAAAATATGAATATTTTTCTTTAATATTTTTTTAAAAGTAAGAAATGCCCTATATTATATAAATCTCATTGAGAAGTAATTTATAAATAATAAAACAATAAAATTATACAATTGAATTAGCGGATTTAAAATTTAGAGAATTTCTTATTAGATTTACCAGTACCAGAAGAAACTTTTAAAACATTAAATCTAACGGTTTTTGAGATTGGTCTACATTGACCAACAGTAACAACATCACCTTCTTGAACACGGAAAGCTGGAGAAACATGAGCAGCTAAATTTTTATGACGTTTTTCGTATCTGTTATATTTTGGAACGTAGTGTAAATAATCACGTCTGATGATGATAGTACGATGCATTTTGGTGGAAACAACAGTACCAGTTAAGATACGACCACGAATGGAGACCAAACCAGTGAATGGACATTTCTTATCGATATAGTGACCTTCAATAGCGGTTTTGGGGGTTTTGAAACCTAAACCAACTTCTTTATACCATCTCTTGGTACGTTTTGTAGCTTTGGCTTTTGGGTTGGTGAAGATATGAGGTTGCTAGAATGGAATAAAGTTAGTAAATTGCTTATAGTTGTATGAGTGAATTGAATTTTGAATAAGATCTAATATAATTTAATACGACAAACAGAATTTTTTTATAATTCTATTCAATTTTGATCAAACTTTATATAAACATAAAATAAATCAAAAAAAAAATTCATGATATGATATGATTGATTTTTTTTTTCTTTCAATTTTAAACAAGTTTCTCAATTTGAGAAATTAAAAGTGATTTTTCTTTATTGAATTTTCTTAAGAAAAAATTATAATACGGTATTAAAAATAAATAATAATACTGATTTTATCATAATTGTTCACTTTATTTTATGTTTTTTATAATTTTAAAATTTTTGTGACTATTTTTTATGCAAATTTTAAAATAATTACTTTCTAGTTTAATTTATATTCAAAAATTTGTTGAAGTTTTAATTGTGTTTATTAGAAATTATTGGAGAATTTTTGAAATGTTATTTTAAGTGATTTGCACAATTTTTTATAAATTTAATTTTTTGAAAACAGTTTTTATAAATATTCCTGGCTGATACAGCTTTACGAAAATGTTTTTATTGGTTATATTTGACATTTAATATTTCACAACAAATCATCTTTAAATTAATAATTTCATTATTTCTCCATTTAATTTTTATTAATGCAAATGGTCTAGTAATTTAGTTATTTATTTCAATACTGTAATAATCGGTTTGTTGATACTTGATATTCAATAATACATTGTAAGAGATATTGAATAATAGATCGTAGATTAAATTGAGGATTGATAAATACACACCTTTTGGAAAGCTCTTTCAGCTTGAACATTTAATTCAGTTGCCATTTTCAATTGATTATTATATTATATAGTACTAAATTCCTAAATTTAATTCTTTATTAAACAACTTTTCAAGTCTTGCTTTAAGAGGTACTGATTAGACTAACGCTATCAAATGATTTTTTTTAATATAATCAAAACGAAATGGAAAACCCGCACGCGAAACGGTGGATGACATCTCGGCAGATTTTGCAGTAGTAAAAGCAGACCTTTTTCCCTCTGTTTCGCAAGACCCAAATATAGCTGAAAACATCCACGTTGTGAGCACTGTTTAGGGCTTGTAACAACAGCCCTATATACACTCCCGTGACACATTCATTGTTTGGGTAACTGAAGAGTGAGTTTTTTTGTTTGTTTTGTGTTCGAACCCCGCGCAGGAACTACTGACAAAAGGGAATGTCCCAAAGGAGCAACCGAGATGGAGGAAAAGAGAATAAAGTTCGAGAAGAGAATTACGTAAGGCAATGTTCAGTACTTAAAATAGATTGATGCTGATTGAAAACGAGTATAAAACATCTTGAACAATCTAAAGCGTTGCTGATGAAATTAAACTAAGACTTTGACAATATTTGAATTGCATTTAAGAATATCTTCAGCTATTCTACAAGAATATCATCAAAATGGCATTTATGTTGACCACAAAGAAGACCAGATTATTGTTTTTATCTATAATCTCGATTTTGATCCTTTTAATAGTCTACAAGAGTCATATTTACAGTTACAACTATGATAACTTCGATCACGATGACATTGATTCAAACTTATCGTCAATGATAACAAGCAACAACAACCTTATAAATGACAAATTGGAGTCACTTGGTTCTTTGGATAGCGTTGGAACATCCTTACAATCCTCGCAATTCAAAGGTGACAACAAAGACTTGAGCACTAGCAGCAATAGTAAACCTAAAAATAATAAAGTGGACGAGGAAATCGACAACGAGGCTGATACCACAAGTTCAATTGCCTCGAAACCCAACAGTATAGCTGGTTCCGATGACAAACAAAAAGATTTAACAGAAAAACCTGGGGAGGAGTTTAGTCCCAAGAAGGAGCTCAATGCAATACTATCAATATCTCCCGTTGTCATCTTTTCAAAGTCCTATTGCCCATATTCAAATAAACTAAAAGAACTATTGAAACATGAATATGAGATTGTTCCTGAACCCAGTGTGGTGGAATTGGATAAACATAAACATGGCAATGAACTACAAGTGTACTTGGGTGAAATAAGTGGCCGAAAAACAGTACCAAACTTGTTTATCAATGGTGTTTCTAGAGGCGGATGTGACGATTTAACTGAACTCCATTCCAAAAACGAATTGCTTCCCAGCCTAGTAAAATGGGGAGGAAAGGACATCAAGGTCTCGAAGCTCTCTGTTCCTTCCAACTCCTAGTTATCTTTTTTTATATTATTTCATAGCATTTTATAAGCTAATGTACACATGTGGCTCTCCATTTGCGAACTAACTAGTAGCTGTCCCATTCCAGTAATACTAATAAAAAAGAACTAGAAAAGTAAGCAAGAAGAAAAAGAGACAAAAGAAAACCAGAAATTAAAAAAAAAGACCGAAAAGATAAAAATAAAATCAGAAAGACCATGGCTGTGGGTTGTATGCACGTGCGCGCATATCCAGCGCTGTGGATGCGGATCGCTCTTCTTCCATACTTTTTTTTAGTTTCTTCTTTTCTTTGGTTTACGACCTTTATCGTTGATATATATCTGATATCTTTCTCTTTTCAGCTCACCAAACAGTGCATTTGCAAAGGAGCAGCCACGACCAGTAGCCTGAAATGCTTAATCACTTTCCGATTCCCGATGGTGAATATGATATTGATATTCTTTCCTCAGTTTTCAGCGAAATAGGTGCCACTGATAACAATAACAGTGGTAATAATAGTAACAGTAACAATGAAATATTGTTTCAAATCAGATATGGGTTCAAGCCCGAATCTGTTGATGATTCTATACCTTACAAGATATACAGGAACACTGAGGAACCCAGTAGTCGTGAATACCTTATTGAGGCCAAAAGCAATGAAGATGCTCTAATAATATTTGAGGGTTCATCCATATCATCAAATGCCAATAATCCTACTACTACCAATGTCAGTCCCAATCAGAATCCCAACATCATCATAACAAATCCCAGTAACAATCAAAACATCAGTTCAAATAATCCAAATAATTCGAATAATTCAAATAATTCAAATGATTTCATCTTAACGTTTGATAAAAATCTACACTCGAAATCCTGTAAATTATCTCCTATAGATGCAATGTTGAAATTAACTAAGTTGAGAAATACCAAACCGTTATTAGATGAATTTAAAAAATTCAAGAAAAATGCTCTAGACGCTCATAATAACAAGTTGGGTATAAATACAACAGTTAAAAGAGAAAATAATAATTACACTTATAACAATAACAGTAATAACTATGTCAATATAAACAATAACAGTAATAACAATAATAATAGCAATAGACCTAAATTTAAGATAAATGAAGAAGAACTTCATTTTGATCTCTCATTTGATAGGAAATTTGCTGAAAATGAAAATACTAAAACAAAACCAGCAAAAATAAAAACATCAGTTAAAAAAAAGAAATCTACTTCTAATTTGAATAATAAAAGCACTGATAGTACTAATAATTCCAATACTACTATTAATACCACTATTACAAAACCAGTGGTAAATAAAAATGGACAGCCTAAGAAAAAAGTTGGTAGAAAACCTAAAAATGCATCGACTAATACAAACACTGCAAAGACTAATACTTTGAAACCCCAAATGGGAGGTAAAAGACCTCCAGGTCCACAAATAACTTCACCAGTGGCTCTGAGTAATTCAAATAATGCAGCTTCATCAGTTGGATCCAAGAGATTGCCATTAAAGACACCATCTCCTCCACCTAATATTTCTGAGTTACAATTGGATTCAGAAGAGATTTCAGATGCCGACGATGATTCACCAAATCCAGCGGTTTCTAATTCGTTCAACATCAGTAATAATAGTAATGTTATTGTTACGAATAATAATAGTAATGTTATTGTTACGAATAATAATAGTAATAATAATAATAATAATAGTAATAATAATAATGATAATAATAATAACGCTGAGGAGGAAGATGATGATATTGGATCATTGATCAAGGAATTAGAAGATGTGGTCGATAATGATGATGATGATGATGATGATTATGAAAGTGATTATGGATTTGACGAGGCGTTCAATGCACCAGGTGGATTTGATTTAGTCGTTGAAGATAACAATCATTCAAAGAAGGAGGATGTTAATAATAATGTTAATAATAAGACTAATAATTTTAAAGATGCAAATAATATTGATATCAATAGTATTATCAATGTTAATAATAATAATAATAAAAATAGTGATAATAATAATGATAATAATAATAACAAAAATATCGAAAGAAATATTGATAATAATAACGTTAATGATAATAACAATTTCAATAACAATTTTAGTAACGATAATTTTAATAATGATTTTAGTAATGGATTTGATTTTAATAGGAATTTTCTTCGAGAAAAGAAGAAGCCTATTAGTTTAAGAGGTTTGCTTGGGGATGATAGGGATAGTGAGGACTCAGCATCCAGCAGTGAGGAAGAATGAAGGAGCAAAAATTAAAAAAAAAATAAAAAAAATAGAGGATAAGAGGATCAGATATTGTCAAGTTTTGATATAAAGTTATAACTGTAAAAGTTATAAGACTATAAAGCAAGTGAGTGAATGAGTAATAGGCACCATTAGATTAAGGTTATTAGAAAGAGGATAAAAACAAGATAAATTAAATAAAATTGAATGAAATATGAGGAATTACAGAGTTAAATGCAGAAAAAAAAATAATAATAACAGTAATGTCATTATTGTTAGTGTTGTGTGGTATGTAATGTATAATTTGTAATTTGTTTAAGATTTTAATATAAAATGTCTTAAATTTAAAATAATGGTATTGAGTATAGCTATACATAACCCCATTAAAGTATGATTAATATTGATATAAATAAGAAATTTTTGTATTTAAATAAAGAAATATTCAAGTATCCAAGTATTTAAGTGGTTATAGATAAAATATAAATATAATATATAGTATAAAATCCAAAAAATGAGAAATATTTAAGAATAAAAAAAAATATTTTTAATGTTTTTAAATATTTTAAAATCTTAAGTTGCTTTCATCATTAATAATGAGATATACGAATCATAAACAGAGACAAATACAAAGTAAAAAAAAGTAAAAACGTAAGATAAAAACGAGATAAAAAAGAAAAAAAATAAAATAAAGTAAATGTAAATGTAAAAGTAAATGTTTTAGAAAAACAGTGAGATGTAAAATAAAATAATACAGTAAAACAAGGAACTGATAATAGAAATAGATTTTGAACTGAAGATGACAATGAATAGTTTTAATAATGATATAATAATATGATATGGTAATGTGATGAGTTATGAACAGTGATTAATGGCTAACTCTTGATTCGAGTCTATCGATCTGATTTGAAACTTAATTGGTATCACATATCACATAATGCTCTTGCATTCTGAACAGTAGTCATGAGCACAATACAAATTGCATTGGTAGAACTTCTTGTTGGTAGGAAAGTCTACTTGGTTGAGTCTTTTGCATTGGCAGCACTCCCAGTAGAAAGTAACATGTTTTCTGAATTCTGGGGGTAGTTGGTCGTTGGAGTAGCCTCTGAAGGGTCGTTTTCTAAAGTAGTCGGCCATAGGAATCAGTGATGAGTGGTAGAGAGAGGAAGAGAAGAGAAGCAGCAATTGTGCAAAGAAAGCAGTGGTCAATTGAAGACTGTGTGAAAAAGAAGCAGCTGGAAAAGACAAACTGAAATATCTGGGTGAGAGCCTGATGGAGTATATCTGAGAGAAGAGGGAGGAAAGCGATCGATATATATACCATTTCCCCAGCTGCTCGGAGCTGCGATAAGAGCACAGCGCCAGCAGTGTGGGTCGAGCACGCGTTCCTCGCTGAGTCATCTTTACTGCGCAATGACGTTGCGCCTGTTCCGCCACGTTGCGCTCGTCCCGCCAGATCGCGCCCGCCCCGCCCTCGCGCGGTGATCCTGACTCGCCGCACTGCGTTGAGACGCGGGCGCGGATGTTGCGAGCCAATCAGCACGCGCCACGGGCGTGATAACACGCACCGCGGTGGCCTGCTGAGGTTGTGTGGTTTATCCGGGTGTTTCAAGATCTGATTGTGTCCGGATAGCGCAGAGCCTGGTAGCACAGAGTTCAGGCCCACTATTAGGCATTTTGCAGGCCCTTAGGGCAATTTTTGTTTTTTTTGCTATCTTCCAACTCTATCCAGCAGCGAGAAATTTTTTTTGTTGAACAACAGGCTGATGAATCACAATCAGTCACCTTGAATCACAACAAAACTCAGCGGAGCTCAACTCTGGCTTTCTCTGCACAATGTCTCACCTTCTTATCTCGACGGCCATTGGGGAAAGTGACTCATGGGCCCAGTGTTCAAAGATATCCTATATTCCCATCCATGGTATCCCAGATATCCCAGATATTAAAAGCTAGTTTTTCTTCAATCAATAATATTTATTAATTATCAGCCATTCAAGATAGCGCACTAGATAGTAAGATATCTCGCTGATATCAGGCTGATATCTCACTATTGAACAATCTGTCTCTTTTCTACCTCTTCCTCATTTCAAGGTTTGCTCTTTTTGTCTCTCCTTGCAATTGCAGTTTTGTTCTCTGAAACAATGGCCGCTGGCTCGCCACCACTGTGGGTCCTTTCCCCTTTGGGCCTCTTCCACAGTCCAGAAAAAAAAAAAAAGAAACCCTTTTTGTAAATTACGTTATAATAACCTCCATCACATTTCCAAAGCACTAATTAAACTCATTTAACTCTTTTTCTCAAATCTCCTAGATGGAATTGTCTGACTTGCTAAATGCTGTTTCGTTCTCTTAATATAAAAATCAACAACACCATCAAATCTAAAATGTCTGCCTTAACTTCTTATTTAGACTCTCCCGATTGCAAACAGTTTTATCCTGATTGGATCATAGCTGTCCTATTACTATTGGAAATCCTTTTAATCGGCGAAACTAGCAAACCATTTGAAAGAGACTTTCTAGTATCTGATCCATCAATAAATCACCCGTTTAAAATCAACGAAACTGTTAATGTGCAAACTTGTATTTTACTATCAACTATAATTCCTATCTTAACATTCGCTCTCACTATCTTTGTTTTTAATCTTAAAAACGACGATAAAAAACTCACTTTACGAAATTCAACTTCAATCTTCAAATTTCATCTCTTTCATGTATCAATCTTATCTTTAACGCTATCAGTTCTGTTCAACGTCTTCCTAACTGACATTCTCAAAAATTGGATTGCAAGACCTAGACCTGATTTCCTATCAAGATGTGGGCCCGATTCAAACCATTCAAATAATATCGCAAATACTATAATAAACTGTACAAAACCCTTTGGTCAATCGGTTTATTTAGATGGTTTTAGATCCTGCCCATCTGGTCATTCAAGCATCTCCTTCAGCGCTCTATTCTTCTTATCTTTATGGCTAAATAATCAGTTGAAATTTTTCAACAAAAATCAACCAATTTACAAGCTCTTAGTTATACTAGCTCCAACTCTATTAGCAGCGTTTATTGCAATCTCTAGAACTCAAGACTATAGACACCATTTTGAAGATATAATATTTGGTGCTCTCATTGGCTCAACATTTGCTTATATCATGCATTTCAAATATTTTGGTCCAAATTCAGTTATAAAAAATCTATCAAACAATGATCCATCTACAAATTTATTACCAATATAATTACACATAATCTAACGCTTATCTAACGCTCATCTAAAACTCATCTAATAACATTCCACAATCCATTAATTACAATCAAATAAACTGCAGAAAGAAAATTATAAACAAAATCATAAATAAAATTATATACAAGAGTAATCTTATCTTTTTCCTTCATTTTTTTTTCTCTTTTTTAAATTTCTTGACCCCTTTGATTTTTCAAAGTCATCTTTTTCCTTTCTTTTCTTTTCTTTTTTTTTTTTCGTTTTTTCTTTAATTAACGAAGTATAATATCAAACCTTTCAGCTAATGTTTGTTTTATCTTCTCATGAATTTTATTGACTTCATCATTCGTCAATGTTCTATCCATTGACTGATACGTAATTCTAAAACACTTACTCAACTTTCCATTAGGATGAACAAAATTATCAATACAGTTCACATTTTCAATCAAATCCTCTTGACTCACTTCTCTGATAATCTCGTATAAATCGTTATCATGAAATCCTCTTTCACTTTCATTTCCCTTTTCTTTTCCACTATTAATGAAAAAACTAACATCCTTCTTGGATGATGGATACTTGGAATATGGCTTGAAATAATTAATGCTTCCTTCTTTAAACTGCTTCAAAAACCGGTCATCTTCTGACCAAAACAACCTGATATCGGGTATTCCAAACAACAACATTGCAATTCGATCCAATCCAATACCAAATGCCCATCCAATCGTATCCTCGCTCTTTCCAGAATTTATTAAAACTTGTTGTTGTACTAATCCACATCCACAACATTCTAACCATTCTCCATTCCAAAATACTTCAATCTCCCAACTTGGCGCTGTCCAGGGGAAATAGGCTTCTACCCACCGAACTTTTAATGGCTCAATCTTCTTGTTCCCATTCTTCTTTGATGCTATCATCCCCAAATGAAATACTTCATTAACTAATATCTCAATGGTTCTCTTCAAATGTCTACTAACTAATGCAACTTCTTCACCATTCATATATTCTTGTTTGGGATTCGTCTTGTCATCATATGACTTGGGTGTATCCTCTACAATAATGTCAATTGTAGGCAAATTTTCAAGATCTTTTGAAATAGTTTCAATAACATTTTCATCTCTTTTCCAAATTCTAGCTCCTTCCATTTGATGAAACCCGGGATAATGTGTCTTGTCAATTTCATCTCTTCTATAAACATCTGCAGTAATAAAATAACCTGGTGTTTCACAGTTTTTAAAACAATAGTATTCATGTGCTGATGTATGTGTTCTTAGTAAATAATCTTTGTTGATATAATATGTGTCTGATTTGCTTCTTCCCGGATGATCCTGGGGAAATCCCAAAACATCAAAGTTCTCAAATTTGGAGACAACAGGTTTAAAATTGTCGTAATGTGTATATCCCATATTGTCAAACCTCTTTTTCACTAAAGAGTTCAAAATTCCAATTGGATGATTGGGGTTTAAATGTAAATTACGACCAACCAACTTAAGAATAGACGAGGGCAAATTCGTCCAATCGTCTGTCTCATAACTCTTGCCATCTATTACTATGCTTTCAGGTTTCTCATATCCTTAATAATCAAAGTAATTAAATTGTTAATAACTTGGTTCTCCTTAATATCAATCAAATTTCAAGTCAAAGAGTTTTGTGACATACTTAAACATGAACCAACGGAAAAGAACCGACTCAAGGCGGCCACTCTGGCTACATTACTCTTGAATACCGCCTTTCGAGCAGCAGGAGCAGCTCTGAGAAATGCTAAGGCCATTGCGATACAGACGAAGATGTTGATGCTGCACCAAACTTCTCTGCTCTTTTCAGTTGATTCGTTTTGTCGATTTTTTGAACGCTGGATGAGGCGTATCAATGTAGACTCCAGAATTGTGGATGCATGTTTTCCAAAATGGACGTTTTCTTTTCGTCCACCAGATTTGGAATTCAGCATTTGAACCAACTCTATTTTTAGTGTCAAGTCCAAGGTTTTTCATGATGCTGGAGCTTCTCCTTTCTCAGTTCTTTGCTGAACGATGAGACTCAACAGTCAGACGACAATGCTGCTATTGGTGTTTTGTTGCTTATTCTTTGGTGCCCTTGCTGCCAAGTTTGATTCCGAACATTCGCTCTCTATTTCACGCTACTACAATGGCACAATTATTTCCTCCAATTCTACAAATTTCACTGCTTCTCATTCGCTTATTAGAGGTGTTGCGCTAGGTGGATGGCTTCTTTTGGAACCATATATCACTCCTTCGCTATTTGATCAAGAAATATTTGAGCTGATTGGCAACGGATCGATTCCTGTTGATGAGTATAATTACTGCTCTACACTAGGCAAAGAAAATGCAACCGAAAGACTCATTGCACATTGGGATACCTTTTATAATGAATCAGATTTTGAGGACATTAAAGACTTGGGACTCAATTTAGTCAGAATTCCACTTGGTTATTGGGCTTTCAAAGTTTTAGACGACGACCCTTATGTTACTGGTTATCAAGAGACCTATTTGGATAAGGCTATAGAATGGGCAGAAAAATACGATTTGAAAGTCTGGATCGATTTGCATGGTGCTCCTGGTGGTCAAAATGGGTTTGATAATTCGGGATTAAGAGACCACATTGATTGGCTAAGTTTAGAAAAGAATATCAATTTAACTATACAAGTTCTTGATTATATTTTTAGCAAATATTCAGACTCAAAATACTCTGAGACTGTAATTGGAATCGAAATTTTAAATGAACCTATGGGTTCCAAATTAAATCTAAACACTATAAAAAATTTTTATTACGCTGCATATAATATTAAAACCAAATATAATTATCAAAATCATTTTGTGATTCATGACACCTTTAAGGGTATACGTTATTGGGATGATTATTTTCCAAGAAACATCACTCAAAATGTTATCATTGATAGGCATTTGTATCATGTTTTTGGAAGTTCACTAAACTACGATATTGAAGAACATATAGCTTCTGTCAATCAATCTACTCACTACATTGTCGACGAGTCCAAAAACACAATTGGTGTTGTAGGTGAATGGTCTGCAGCTTTAACTGATTGTGCATTCTGGCTTAATGGTGTTAATAGAGGCGCAAGATACGAAGGTAAATATGATAACTTTGAGAAAATTGGCTCTTGTAAAAATATTGATAACATTGATGAATGGAGTGATCAAAAGAAAATGGATACCAGACGATTTGTTGAAGCTCAATTAGATTATTATGAAAAGACTGGCGGTTGGATATTTTGGTGTTATAAGACTGAAGAGACTATCGAATGGGACATGTCAAGATTAGTCGAATATGAATTGTTTCCTCAACCATTGACTCACAGATTGTATAATTCTACTTTCAATTATACCAGTAATAGTAGTGCATTTTCTCTTCATGAAAGTCTAAATGAAAAGAAATACTGGGTTTTCACTTTATTATTACTTTATTCCATTGTTATTTTATTTTAACACAACTAGCATAGATCGTGTTTTACATTTTTATCTTCTACATTTTCCCTTACAATCATTAAATATTTCTAGATTCAAATTTTGTACTTCGAAAAACTATATGAAAGCTAAAAAAAATAGAAACCAACCAACATATAATAAATAATAAACAAAATAAATACTATAAATTAAAAAGAACACTAACTTTTACTTAAAATCGACCAAAAAATCACAGAAAATTGTGAAAAAAAAACATTTTTAAAAATGTAAATCATAAAAATGCAACACAATAAAATAAAAATAAAATACCAGCAATAAGGCAAGTAGAATATAGTTGGTACAAACAAGCATATATATAAATCAGAAAGTATTAAAAAAAAAAATAATCAAACATCAAAGCATGTGCTACATTGAAAATTAATCACTAGTTTACTAGTTACTCTTGGAAGTTTCATCAACAGTCACATTTATTTTGGAGTCAGAATGAATCAAAGTTTTCAAGTTCGAATCATAGCTATTCAAAATTGTTTGGAAATTTTTGTTAATCTTGATATATAATTGATTCAATTCATTAATTTTAAAGTTTAAAGATACAATCTTTTTGTTAAAATTATTCATCTGATCATGGTTTGATTCCATATTGACCTTATAGTTTTTATTCAAAGAAATCAAATTGTCAGAATTGCTATTAATCAATTTAAGAACCTTATCATAATTCTGATCAATTTTTTGCTTAATGATCTTTTCATTTGATTTGAGTTCTTTAAAAATTTTATTTATCTCCTGATCGATCTTTTGGTTAATTTCTTTATTAGATTCATCCGCTTCCATCTTGTCAGTAATTAATTTTATACTGTCATTCATAGGACCTGTTTTTAAAAAAACTTGTTTTTCAATAATTGTCTCCAAACCTTTGTTCTTTTTATCAAACCCTCTTTTAAGTTCCTCAAACTCTTGATCAATAATACCTATTTTCTTATTGAATAAGCTAATAATTTTATTATTGTTATTATCGATCTTCAAATCGAGTTCTTTGTTAATTTCCTGAATATTATTATTCACAATGCTAAATTGGTTTTCCATATCTTTTTTCAACCTATCAATTAATTTACTTTTATCGGAATCAATCTCTTTTTTTAATGAAAAAACTGTATCATCTATCGACAAGCTTCTTGCGTGAAGTTGATCTGTAATAGACTTTGATAAATTTTTATGATTTTTCTGAAGATTTTCAATAGCTAATGCTCTTTCAGAAAGGTTATCTTTTATTTTCAGGAATTTTTCATCTAAAAATTTGATTTTGGTATCATATAAATTTGAATTTTCTTTGATTTTAGAATTAAAATTGAATTTAACATTCTCAATTTCTTCTATAACATGTTTAACATTATCATGAATTACATCTGTGTTCTGATCTCTAACTTTCAATTCATTACCAAAAAAATGCTTTAGATTCTCAATATTTTTGTTAGCAGCCTCGTATCTGGTATCGATTAATAAACAAACATCTTCATTAATTTTTTCATTCAAATTTTTAATATCTTTTTCATGTTGATTAAGTTGCATGCTCATTGAACCCAAATTATCATTGATATTGGTGACTTGATCAGTTACCATCTCCAATGTACTATCATTAGTCTCCATTTGACTCTTTAATGTTTGAATGTCTCCTTGGAAAAGTTCTTTTCTAATGGAATCAAATCCATCCTGAATATTATTAATTTTAGTATTTAATTCACCCTTTATAAGGTAAATTAAACTTTTGTTATTCATTTCAAACTTATTTTGAATTTCTTTGACATCGTCATGAATAAATCTGGATTTTGCATCAATTTTAAGATCAATATCATTTTGGATTTCGTTATGCTTCAGTTGCAATTTGCGAACCAAATCATTAGTTAAATCGATGTTTTGTTTAAACACATTACAGTCCGATGAAATGATATCGAAATTTTTATTGAACTTCAGGGATAATTCTTCATCAACTTTTCGATTAACGTTTTCAATCTTTTTATCAAATTCATCATTCATATACTTAATGCCTTCATTAAAGTTGTTGTAATCTAGCTCAAGACGGTCACTTAAATCTTTGATATTATCGTTTGAATTATTAATTTTGTTGTTAAATTCATATTGCATTTTATCCAAAATATTTGAATAATTATCGATCTTAGATTTAATTTCTTCTTCTAAAGATTTACTTTTTGATTGGACGTTTGAAATCTCTTCTTTTGTTGAAGATATTTGGTTGGTTATATCATCAAGTGCAACTTTAAAATCATTAGAATTGAGTTTTGTTGATTTAATTTGGGTAAGATCGTCATTATACTTTGATAAATGGTCAAGTATTGTAGAGTCTGTAGTTTTAATTTTTTCAAATAAATCATCATTAAATTTTGCTTTTATATCTTTCGTTTCTTGTGAGTTTGAAAGTAATTGGTCTTTTAAATGATTAATTTCATTATTTAAATCAGAGATTTTTTTAGCAAAGATAATATTGAAGGCAGTGTCAAATTTTGAAATTTTGAAATCTAAATCATTTTTAAAGTTGTCAAAATCTTTATTGACAGCGCCGATTTTCTTTTCAAGATTGCCATTTAATTGGTTACTAAATTTTTTATCAATTTCGACCTTAAAGACATTAAGATTATTGTCAACACTTTCTTTAAATGATTGTAATTTTGAGTCAAATTCAGTGACTTTTGTATCAACGTATTTTTCGAAATTAAAGATATTGAGAGAATTAGTTTCAACTTGTTTTTGCATTTCGTTCAAATCTTGATGGAAATTCAGGATTTCTCTCAGAAATTTTAAATTAATTCTTTCTTCTAATTTTTCATTATTGGCAGTACTTTGAGCAATTTCTTTTGAGATTTCGGAGATATCAGAATTAAATTTTTCCAATTCCTTTCCATAAATGTTTGAAAATTTTTCTTCTTGAGAGTCGAATTTATCTTCCAAAGCAATTTTTTGATCATTAAAGGTTGCCAAATCTTTATTTAAATCAACAACTTGAGAGTTTATAACATTTTTAAAACTTGATAAATCATCAAAGTTTTCGGATAATTTTTGGTTAATTTGATTAATTTCATTTTCAAGATTGGAAACTTTGTCATCAAAAGCGACTTTGATGTTTGTATTGTTGATTGATCTTTCAGAATTTTCATCCAGGATGATTGATAATTTCTTATTAACTGAGTCCAAGTTTTTTTCGTATTGAAGAGTGAATTGATTCTTTTTTTCACTAAAATCATTAAAATCTGCATTTATTTTGATGAAATTGCTGTTAATTTCCTTTTTGAAATTTGATAAGTCGTTGAAATTTGTCGTTAAAATTTGATTGAATTTGATTAATTCATCTTCAAGGCTCGAGACTTTGGTGTCTATTTCATGATTGAGTTCATGATTGATTATTGATCTATGTGAGTTTTCTGTAATGAGATTTTGGAATTTTGAGTTGATTGAGTTTAAGTTTTTTTCGTAGTCCAGAGTGAATTGTTCATTTTTTTCAATTTTTTGATTGAGTGAGTTGAGATTTGAGTTTAATTGGGAAATTTGAGAGTTGATGTCGGTTTTAAAAGAGGTGAAATCATTTGAATTGGTTGATATCCTTTGATTAATTTTTTTCAAGTCATTTTTAAGATTTAATACTTTATCGTCAAGATCTGATTTGAAAGCTTGGTTATTGATTGAAGATTGAGAGGACTCATTCAGAATGGAGCGTATTTTGTTATTAATTTGCTCTATTTTCTTTTCATCATTTAGAATATTTAGTTGAGAAGTGATTTCGTTTTTAAAGGCAGATAGGTCGTTAGAGTTTGTTAATAATTTTTGGTTAAATTGGTTTAAATCGTTGTTGATGTTTTTATTTAGATTGATTAGGTTTTTAATTTCAGTGTTAAATTCGTTGTTTAGTTTTAATATTTCATTGTTAATACTTTTTGAATTTTGATCTAAAATTTGGTTGAAATTAAGAAAGTCATTTTTTGATTGAGATTGATTTGAATTAATGTCATCAACTTGAGATTTTAAATTGGTGAATTTTTCATGTAGAATTTGAATATTATTATCAATTTTTTTAAGTTTCAAGGTATCAGTATTTGTCTTTTCAAGAGATTTAGTCTCCAAATTTCTATTTTTTATATTATTGTTATTGTTATTATTATTTTGAGAATTAGAAACCGATTTATCCAAGCTATAATCGTTTAAGATTTGAATAGCTAGATTTTTTAATTCTTTATTATCAGTCAAGAATAATAAGGATCTGAAAAAAATGTAAATTAAAATTTCAAAGATAATCATTTATTTTATTGGAAAAGCTGGCTAACGTGAATAATCAGTGATTAAATTACCTAGTTTGATTTGATGTGGATCAGTTTAATTTCGATTTAGATTGGGAGGAAAACATAAAAGATACAAAAACAAGAATAATAAATCAAACTAGAAAATATTTATATTGATTATAACACCCTTTAAGCCAAATTTTTCTTTTTGATAAATTCCTTTAAACAATTCAGTGAACAATGAAAAAAGTGATGTGTAAATTAAAACTGACAAAATATGGAGCTGTAGTACAGTGACTTTGGATAATTGATCTGAGTTAACTTTTTTTTCTGGAGAAGTCTTGATTTGGAACTGGAATTGATCGAGCTGGATATATGTGGAGCAGTTTAGATGAGAAAGAAAGTATCTGGAAAAAGAAATATAACAAGGAAAAAAAAAGAAAATAAACAGTGATTGAGCAAACATTTTCGATTTAAATAGTTTTGCTTTGAATAAACAGAAAACGAAGAAGAACTCGATCTATTGTTGGTAAACGATGTTTATATTTGGGCAGAATTTCTCCGGCACCGGTAGCCGCGGAGATCTGGCGCCATACTGGGGCTGCACTCCAATACTACAACCGATCTCCGCGGCCATCTAAGACAGCGAAACTCTGAGCACATCGTCAAGTTTGTCGCAACACCGGTTTGGGATGGAAGAGATGGAGAGGAAGAAGAGGAAGAAGAATCAAAGGAAGAAAAGGAAAAAAAGGAAAAACGCAGAGGAAAATGGTTGGATAGAGCAGCTTCTCGTCAGTGCAGCTCGATACTGTTGGTTATTCCTCCTCGAGCTTGATGAGCAGTCTTTTAGGTTCAACCCAGTCTGCCCTTTAGCATCCATCTGATCACTCCTATTACTCTCTCTCGCTGTTTCTCAACTGGTTCTCGCACTGGTTGTCTTACACATCGATAGGCTGTTCTGGCTCGAGCTGTTGTTTGCAACTGACTGCTCCTTTCCCAGCAGTGTTTTCATTCGCCTGGTGACAGCTTCAAAGCAATAAGGTTTTTTCTAGTGCTGTTTCTGATCTTCGCCCTCCATTGACCTTCTGATAGGCGACTCTTGCCCGTTTTGTAGCCGATCACAGTGTGCCTCGAAAGAAAGCAACTGACTTCTATACCAAAAATCTACTGTAGCCCGGTTCTGCTGCCCAAACACAAATTCCTTCTAGATCAGCATTGCGTAACTACTTATGTAATGCAAAACACTATGTTTACATAATTACACGTGCACTTTAGACTTGTTTCAATACTGTTTTAAACCAGCCACAAGCAGAAAAATATATCATTATGTAAGCTTCTGATACGAGCTTACCTAATGCTTCACGTGTCACGCTTTCTTCTTATTTCTCAATTTTTTCAGCTTTTTTCACCAAACCACTTAAGAAAAATTTTTAGGTGATTGCGAAATCAGTATATAAAGAGTTTCATTATTTGTTTACTAATAGGAGTTCCAGTTTCTAGCACTTATTTTCTAGTCAACACTAATTTATTTTTCTCTTTTTTACATATAATTACTATATTCACCGCTCTATTTGTGCAATTACTGCTCTTAATTTCAATCTCAATTTCAATCTCAATTTCAATCTCAATTCAAACTAGGTTTTACATACTGTTTTTGATTATCAACTCCCACAATTCTACAGCAAAAATAAATTTTTATAAAAAAGACAACTGCAAAATGACTGAAGAAGTATCTCAAAAGTTAAACGATTTGACAATCACCGATGACAAAAAAATAATTGACGATAAAACTACAACTACAACACTAACAAAATCTACGTCGAACACAAATTCGGCAACAGATTCAACTACAAATAATAACGCTCAATCTAAAGAACCAGTTTCAATATTTTCTTCAAAACACTTTACTGCTTACCATCCATTAAATTCCAAATGGACATTATGGTACACAAAACCTCCAACAAACAGAAGCGAATCATGGAATGATTTATTAAAACCCGTCATCACCTTTTCAACTGTTGAAGAATTTTGGGGAATTTACAACGCCATCCCATCTGCTAATGAACTACCAATAAAATCAGACTACCACTTGTTTAAAGAAGGTATTAGACCCGAATGGGAAGACGTTGTGAATTCAAAAGGTGGTAAATGGGCCTACCAATTCAAAGAAAAAAGTAAAGTTGACATCAATGATTTATGGATGAGATCCGTATTGGCTTTGATTGGTGAAACAATTGAAGAAAACGAGGAAAACGAAGTCAATGGTGTTGTATTAAACGTCAGAAAAGTCTTTTATAGAATCGGTTTATGGACTAAAAGCTGCGACAAAAAATCTTTAGAACCAATTGGTAAAAAATTCAAAACAATTCTAAAAATAAGAGACGACGATCAAGTTGAATTTACTTCACATGATGATGGTGACACTACTGCTTCAAAGAAATCTTTCCATGTTTAATGATCTTCCCTCTCTCACTTAATCTGATTATATATCATTTTATAATTTATCTTTTCAGCCTTTAAACCAATTTAACTATTACTTAATTACTAAATATTTAACCGCTGTTATAGCTAATCATATCAATACACTTTTCTTTTCTATTTCTGTTTGTTTGCAACACCACTCAACAGGAAACACATAAACTCAAACCCGATTCATCTAAATTGATCTCTAATTTACTTGATACATTCTCTCAACTCTTAAAACAACTGTTTGCAAAAAAGGAAAGTATTATATTTGCCTGTTTCTTTTAGGAAATTCAGCAAAGTTTACGTGGATCACAGTTCCGCCGCACTGGTTCTTTTTTCACAAATCTGTTTCAAATTTTATTTTGTATAATGTTCAAGAAAAAATAACAGTCTCCTTTTCCTCTAATCTAATTAATATCATATTCAAGGAAACTTGGTGCTACACTTATAAAATCAATATAATACTCGTTGAATATTTTATTTTATTCCATTAAAATGGTTTCTTTACTTTTTAAGAGAACTAACGGCAATAGTAACAATACCAATAAATCAATAAATCAATAGTGCAAGAAAATTAAACTGATTGCTTGATTATCTATCTTGTTCTATTGTTTTTTTGTTTTTTTTTGATTGAATTGGATTGAATTATAAATATGATAGATAACCAAATGATAATATCTTGATTATATTTTTTAAAAATCTATTTTTCTTCACACTTTATATATCTCGTTAGTTCAAACAGTTGTATAACATTTATACACAATAGTCTACTGCATTAAATCAATTCATTTGGTTTCATTTATTTGGTTATTCCATAAACCAATTAGTTATTAAGTAATTACATGGTATTTTTTTCATTATTTAATTAATTGGGTTTGTTAATATTAATTTTTTATCAAAATGTTAGTTAATAAAATTAATAAAATGAACGAAAACAGGATACAATTGAGTCTTTCAATAATTAAGAGCTACAATAATAATAATAACAAAGTAAAACACATCTCATTTAATAAATTTGAAGAAATGAAAACATCTATTGATTTGATTTTAAAACAATTTCAGAGGAAATTTTCTGCTTTAAAAACCCAAAGCACAAAATATGAAAATGAAGAGCAAAATGATTTTTTTATTAAATTTCAAGAAATGATATCATCTATTAATTTAATTATGAAAAAGTTTCAAGAAAAATATTTCTCCTCACAAAATAAAAACGCTAATGATAAAAAAGACAATAAAAACACTAGTTATAAAAGTGCGAATGAAAAAATTAGTCTTGCCACTAATAATAATATACACAATAATGCTAATAATGATAATGATAATAATGATAATGTTAACAATGGTAATTACAATGATGCTAATCACAGTGATAATCTTAACAAGAGTAATAGAATCCGAAACATTATCAACCATCTTAAAGCTAAGAGAAATAACTCAGGTAATCTAGATAGCAAAACAAATGTTGATACTGAATATAATAGTGATGCTGCTGAATTGAGAAAGGATCAAAAAAAGAATAAGTCTAAGTTCAAATTCGGCAGAAAAATATTTTTCAAAAAGGATGGGAAATCGTCAATGAGCAAGGAACTGAAATCACAGCTCCAAAAGGATCGGTTGAAACTATACCACATTCCCAATACGTCTATATTGGTTTACAGAGAGTACAAAAGAAATACTGAAAAGATCAGAACTGGTAAGAAAAAAATCAATTTGATTGGGATCAAAATGGAGTTGGACGACGATTACGTTGAAACGAGAAACACATTTGGATATGATGAATTGATTGACGGAAACTTCAAGTACACAATGGAAGAAATTAAAATCAAGAAGCCACTTTCAACGTTGAACCCAAACTATAGCCCGGTACAGAGCATCGAAAAGAGTTTGCCGGCATTAATTGCACATTCCGAGTTGTATCCCGAGGACTACAGTATCATCGACTCAGTGGACAAAACCGAGGTTAACAAAGCGATCCAGTGCCAGCTCAACAAAGAGGAGGGTGTTTTTGGGCACATCAAGACCCAGAAGCAGCGCAAGGACACTGGGAACTTTGACAGCTACAGCAAGATGATCTATGACGAAAAGGTCAACCCCTACTCCCTCACCTTCAGGAAATACGGCAATGTGTATGTGCGAGAGACGAGCGTAGCCAGCCCCAACAGGAACTACCTCCTCAAAAAGGCGTTGTTGAGTCGGTACATGAGGAACACAACCACCCCAGACAGCGCCAGTGGCCCCAGCGCCAGCAGCCCCAGCTCCTCTTGTGCTGGCTCCTGAAGAAACCCCTCTGAGCACTAGCACCTTCCGCATTGGGAATATATCTGCCTGTCCACATCGGGAAAGACCCGCAGCACTGGCGCCGATGTTTGTACTGAGCCGTAGAGAAAGGTGGAAACATTTCACTTGGATTTGGAGGCCCTGCTTCTCCAGCAAGCTCTGCGTCGATTGCTTTACTCTCCACGAATAAAGCTGCTTCTGCTACTGTTGAGTGTCCCAGCCATGTAAATCTGCCTCTTCTCCAGCTACTATATATCTGTTTCTCTGTTTCTCGTCGCCTATTTTTAGTTTTGTTTCTTTTATATTTCAATTACATCGGCATCCTCACAATTTGCATTCCTCCATAATTAGCAGTGCTGTGCTAGCTCCCCAACTAATTCTCTTTGTCGTTCTGTTTTCATCTCTTCTTCCATATATAATAATGCAATCCTGTAGCATTTCAAGTCCAAATTCAAATCCAAATCCAAATTCAAATTCAAACTCGTGTCCAGACCTTTACTCAACACACAAAGCATCAACCACTATGAGCTATTTAAATGAAATCACAACAATACGTACACCTCCACCACAACCACCCCTTGTTTCTCACAGCTTCTCTCAACGAAACAAAAGAAGAAGACCATTCAACGATGATAGGGCTCTAAGAGATCACATCAACATTAATGTTAACATCAATATTGCTCAATACGACTCCATTTCTCAATGTCCCACTGCTCATCTCAACAATCAAAGGGATGGCTACCAAAAGATCAAAAAGGTCAAATTGAGTGGTAAAGGAAAGCTCCCACCAGTGGTTCTCCATGGAAGTGCCAAAAGAATAAACTCCTTTATTTCTCAACGAAATACCAAGCAATTATTAATCACATCCAAAAAGAACAGTAATAAAAGAATCTCAAATCATTATCGCACACCAAATGGCTCTTCCATCAATACACTAAACAAGGAGAAATTTTCAACTCTCACCAGTAATAAAAACCTCTCAAACAACGATCAATCTATAGCACTCAATAGGGATTACTTTAAATTATTACGAGCACGAATCCCATTAATCAGAGAATATGTTAATATAAAGGAAAAAAATGAGCCAAAAAGAACACACTATAAGCTAATTGGTATCAAAATGGAACTAACCAATGAATATATAAGAAACCATAATTCTTTCAAGTACAAGATTCTCTCAGATCACTTAAATAACCAAAGAAAGTTTACATACACGTTGAAAAACATTCCTATTCAAAAACCATTATCCAATTTAAATCCAAATTACAAACGTACGAATTCAATAGGTAAAGATATTCAAAACTTGATTCTTTGCTCTTATTTATATCCCGATGATTTTGAGATATTGAACTCAATGAATCCCATTTACGTTAATAAAGTATTGAATAAAGAACACAAAATTAATGAAATGATTGATAATTATTACGATAATAATAACAATACTACTACTACTACTACTACTACTAATAATAATAATAATAATAATAATAATAATAATAATAATAATAATAATCATGATTTCGAAATCGATTCAAATACTAGTACTGATCAAGACGTGGATAATTATCTTTATGACGAGTATGAGTTTGATGAGGAAATAGATAACCCTTATATCAATTCCCTAATAGCATATAAAAACATTTTCATTGATAAAAGACAATTCTCAGTTTCAAATCCCAGTTATTTACTTAAAAAGGCTATTCTGGGTAATTTCATTGATAAATTGGATGCAAAATTAGATCAAATAGAAAGATTACAGCAATATAATTTAAAATACAAAAAACATTAAAAGTACCCATCACAGATATTCACTAAAGATAATTATTCAAAACAACAAAACATATAAATTTTTTTTTTTTATTTATAGATAATGACTATATTATAATTTTCAATTCAAAAGCAAAATAAAAACAAAATAAAAACAAGTTCATTCTCTTTTTTACACTCTTTTTAAATTATTTTTACATTCTTTTCAATTTGATTCTCTCTTTTCTTTTCTTTTCTTTTCTGTTCTTTTCTTTTTTTTTTGTTAATTATTTGTTAATTATTCGTTAATTTACTTTATTACTTTTATATTTATGTATGTTTAATAAAAATTTATTACGATTTTAAAATACAAAAACACAGTTTATAAAAAGTTTATAAAGTTTATAAAATTGTTGAATTTTATATAAGATTAGAAAAAAAAATGAATAAAAAACACAGTAAAAGAAAGTAGATATAATAAAATAAAAAGTTTATAACTCGAGGGACCATCCAGTGTAGACTGATATAAATAAAATATAATAGTTAAAAAAAACGAGAAAGAGAGGGTAATGAGAATAATAATCGGAATCAATATTATTAATACCATTAATATTATGAAATCATAATAATAAAGCAGCGATGAGGGAGAAGAAACCTGAGATGCAAATGGAGTTGATACCGATTCGTTGGTACAAATTATTACCAGCATTGGTTGTTGTGCTGACAGTAACAGTCAATGGGTCTTTGATTGTGCCAACAGAACCAGATAAAGTGCCCATACCAACCGAACCAGCTTGAGGAGATGCGACAGCAGTGTATTGAGACGAGAACTTCTGGGAATAGGTTGTTTGGATGGTTGCAACTCCACCATCTGAGTAAGTGACAGTGACCCAGATTAAAGTGGACGTCTTTGATGTGGACGAAGAGTCCGAATCTGTTCCAGTGGCATCTGTTCCAGTGGTGGCATCTGTGTCTTCAACAGCAGTGGTTTCATCGACAACAACAATAGTAGTTTCGTCGTCATCAGCACCAGCGGTAGTTGGAGTGGTGGCAGTAGTTGGAGTGGTGGCAGTAGTAGTAGCAGTAGTAATAGTAGTTGGAGTGGTGGTTGTTGTTGGCTTGGTGGTTGTTGTTGTTGGTGTAGTAGTTGTACCAGTACCAGCACCAGGAGCATCAGTGTCGGTGTCGGTTGGAACTGTTGGAGTGGTGGCAGCACCTCTACCACCAGTAGTGAGAGCAGTATCTGTTGTAAGAGCAGTTCCAGTAGTCACTGCTGTGGCAGTTGTGAGAGCAGTTTCAGCAGTATCAGCGTCGCCAGCAGTCAAAACAACCAACTCATTACCATCAGCATCGAGCTCAGCAGCAATTGGAATGCTATTAACGACTGTGTGGACCATGGAGAAATAGGTGTATAGTTAGTTACTTGTCCAAGCCATAACGATTGTGGGAAGTGAAATATTTCAGCTGCCAGACTGGCAATGCAGGTTGACAAACCCCCAGAAGAGCCAGGGAGAGCGCAGAAAAGAGACACATACAAGTAGCCAACAAAGGTAGCAATAGACAGGCAAAGAAAAAGAAGAGTTTCATGTTGCTGGCAGCAGAGAACGAAGAAGAAGCAGAGGAAGATGGACAGCTAAAAATAGTGAGGGTGGTGGAAAGCGGTGGAGGGCTTTTCGAGGACCCAAAAAGCAGGAGAAACAGAACCAGACCCAAGAACCAGCTCTGAAGAAGCGACGATGCCTCGAGACTCCCAGCTATCGTATCTTCATCTTCAGCACTCCCACCATGTTCTCTACATGACTGAGTGGGCCAGGGACACCATCCCCTACGACGACGTCGACATCAGCGACTCCCATCTCTCCAGCCAGCTCTTCTTCAGCGCCAACGACGCTCACGACGCCCTTCCTGGCTCCAACAACGACGCCCACGACGATGACGAGCTCTACAACGCAAACTTCAACAGCCAGTTCTTAAAGAATCAGGTCTTCGGCAGCTCCAACTCCATCCACAACAGCAGAAAGCGCAGCAGACGCCTTTGGAAGGACTTGGATCTCCAGCGCTTCGTCACCATCAACAACACCTCTACCACATCCACCAAAGCTATCGCAGGCACTTCCAACGCCACTGGCGTCAACAACAGCAACAGCAACAGCAACAGCAACAGCGACAACAGCACCTCCAACAACCCCAACGTCGATCCTTCCATTGGTCTTTCCATAGCTGGTTTCAACAACTCCAACACTGATTACGACGAGTTCGTTCACTTGCCTTACAGCGACGACAACTTATCTGACTTCAATGCTGCCAATTTGAGAGTCGTTACATTCGACCACACAATCTTGAACAGATTCACTCCTGCCATTGATAACGATGACACAATCATTGAAAACAACGACAGCAGCATCAACCTCAATAACGTTGACAGCCATATCCACACTCTTCGCAACTTCAATCGAAATCTAAACCTCAACCTTAATTTGAATGATATCGACACTGATACTGATCTCGATAGTAATCTCAATAACGACATTCTCGACTCGAGTCCATTGGCTGGTTCTTCATGAAATTTGATAAGCTAATGTGTATTTTCTACTTGGTGAAGCAATTAAAAAATATAATAGCAAAAAGTAATGAGTGAATACATGAATAAATAAATGAATAAGTAAATGAATAAGTAAATGAATAAGTAAATGAATAAGTAAATGAATAAGTAAATAAATAAATAAATAGAAAAACAGCCAAAAACCAAAAATCAAAAATCAAAACCATTTAATTAATTAAATCTCTTATCTGCTTTATAACTCATCTACAATTCTTGATTGAACCCCACTTGAAAATCCAAGTGGTTCCTTTAATTTTTCTTTAGCTTCTTCTGCTTCTTTTTCCTCTTCCTTTTGCTTACTAATTCCTTCTTTCTTAACCTTTTCATTAATTACAACTCTGTTTGAAATACTTCTAGCATCATCTAAAGCCTCGCCAATTGATTTATAATTCAATTTAACCCACGCTTCTTCAATATCGCTGATTTTCCCATCGCCACTACTTTCTTCGTTAATATTAATAAGTTCATTTTCAATACTATGGCTCAAATCAACCGAGGGAAATTTCTCTAATGCAAACCCTTTTCTCAATTTAAACTCCCGTTTAGTATTCTCGCTCTCTTCCTTTGACTTAATCTTATTTAAAATTGTCTCAATAACAAAATTAGAAATAAAGAAAAAATGTTCAGAAATCAAAATTATTGCCAACAATTTCCAGCTCTTAATATTAACTGCTGACTTCAAATACCCTCTATCACTCAACTTGTCTAAAATCAAGTTTTTGCTTTTAATATTCAATATATTTAATTCAGCATTATCATATTTATAATTAAACATAATTCTGGAGTAACCATACATTGCTGTTATTGATGGCCCGACGATTGATCCCAACCATGTTAACAAAAATAAATACTGGTTCCATGGATAAATCGAATCAATTCTCTCAGGTATCGATCTCTTGAATTGAGTAAAAATTTTAACTGCGTCACCCCTAAATTCAAACCAATTCGATAATAAACAAATAATTGGTGCAATTGTCCAAGCTTGCGAAAACATAATTAAAAACCCATATTGGACAATCATTTCTCTATAATCGGTATTAACATCGTAATTATCAAATTGAAACACCTCTTTTCTAACATGATCAAGATAAGCCTTTTCAGATGGCTTGTCGTTATAATTGATTTTTCTGTCCTTTGACAAATAGTTCAAAACTATCGATTGAATCTTGGGCACGACCGATTCCAAGAAAAACCCTAAAACTTGGTTAATAACAATCGCAAAAAAAAACTGTTTATGTAAACGATCTGGATTGATAACAAATGGCTCATTCTGTTTTAAAGGAATCTTGGATGAAATATAAGTTGAGATGAAAAAATGAATGTTCTCAATATATGGATTGATCAAGTAAGCAAAAGGTAAGTAGACATAAGAAGTAATAAACAATGCCATATAAGAGGTTAAAAAACTGATAATGAATAATTTTTCATTTAAGGATCTCAGGTAAGATAGTTGAGTTCTATGGTTTTCCCACTCAACCATTTTAGTAACAAAAATGTTATAAATAAAAGTTAAAATTGGCACAAAAGCAGCCAACATGACGGTTGGAACTAATGAAACAACCGATTTCAAAGGACCATCATAAACTTCATTTGCAATGATTTCAACGATAAAACAAAAAAATTGCCAAATGATGAGGACCAATGCACTAGATAAAGCCAAGGGAAAAAAAGATAATTTTTTAAGAAACCTTTTCCATGGATAATAATAAGGAATCTGGTTACCGGTGACATAATCATTAACTAATATTTCACCGATAAACTTAAAATTCTTCAAAGCACTTTTATCAGAGTTTTTAGTTTTCCAAGAAATTGCATAAATTTTTTCCTTTCTCCTCCATGCTTGAATGAAAATTATTCCCCAAAAAAAATTAAAAAAAGTGTAAACTGAGGAATATTTTGAATTTAGGTAATGGTTCTTTGAAAAATAAGTCACCAAACCGAAAACAGAAGGGAAAATTAAAAAAAATGAATAAAAATTTAAGAAAGCAAAATAAAGTGCAACCTTTTCACCAAATTGATTTTTAATTAAATTGATATCATCATCGTTAATGAAAACCCTTTTGAACGACCAAATTTTTAATAAATTTTTATTAAATTTTTGATCATGAATTGGTTGAATATTGGTTATAAAATCCCATTTATTGAAGTTGGGAGTTAAAGCTAAAAATGAATCATCAATTAGAATATTGTAAATGATTCTCAATCTTTCAGAGTTGG
Source organism: Ascoidea tarda (nom. inval.) (assembly GCA_030560485.1). NCBI lineage: Eukaryota > Fungi > Ascomycota > Saccharomycetes > Ascoideales > Ascoideaceae > Ascoidea > Ascoidea tarda (nom. inval.). The sequence continues at coordinate 35,011 of JAKTTS010000078.1, forward strand.
ACAAAGTGTCATACAAATGAGAGGAAGATTCCAAGTTATCATTAACACTATTTTCATTTGAATCGTTAGAGATGATATTTTCGTTGATATTATAAATCCAATCGTTGATTTTGTAATTGATCAAGTATTTTTTTTGGAAAATTGATGGTCTCAATTTAATAAACAACAACAAGCTGTTGTTTGAGTATCCAGGTTTGATTTGAATTAGAAAACCATACTTGGTTAATTTTTCGACCAAAGTTTTCAAATTGGAGTTGGCCTGGTCAGTTGGAGTGTTTGAAGCAGGATCGATGGGGTACTTGATAGAAATAACGAAATCAGGATCTAAGTCCTCAATCGAGATGGACGAAAAAGAAGGATCTTCCATGGTGTCTTGCAATTGCAAATAATCAATAGAAGGGAATTGAGTAGCAGCAACCAACAATCAGCAGAACAGTCTTGCAACAAAGGAGATATTGCTACAAAATAGAAAGCAACATCAGAAATCCCTATTTATACCCGGTATCGACTCCTGTTTCAGTTCAGATCGGGAAACGCCAAGCACGTGCTTATCACGCTGTAATCAGGTGATGTTTTGGCTGGTTTGCGGTGGGCTCGATTCCCGCCCAGAGCTTTTTTTGTTTTCCCAATCCAGCTTAAACCAGATTGGGAACGTTTGATGGTTTCGAGTGGTGGAAGAGAAGAAGTTGGTCCAACAGTCGCAATGCCAGCCCTAGAGCCTGCTGCCAGCGAGAGCACGTACAGAGCAGAGAAGAAGAACTTGTTCCAGAACTTGAGCTTTTTGGTTGTGGAGTCTTCTGGCTTGAATCTAGTGGAGTGCGAGACCTTGAAGACGATCCTATTGAAGTACTCAAACACTTCCATCAAGATCAAGTACATGAACGAAGATCTGCCTGATAACAACTACCTTGATTCTTTGTCTGGATTTAGCCATATTGTTTCGTTCACCTTGGATTTTTCTGAGTACAATGAGTCTTTTCAGTTGATGATACCTATTATCTCCTCTGACTGGATCTACCAGTCTTTGCAGAAAAACAAATTGCTACCTGTGAGGTTCTTTTATCCTCCAATTACAACAGCTGGTCACTTGAGAGTTGCTGCTGATAAAATTAATAATAATCCCGGTGGAATTGATAACAGAAAGCCTCTTGATCTAAATTTTCTTAATGGCTTGATAATAACTGTGGCCAATCTAGATTTGAGTTCAGATGAAAAAATCCTAATTGAAAATCTAATTGAAAAATTCGGCTCAATTTATCAAAAGAACTTGTCCAAAAAATCAGACTATTTAGTTACAAACAATTTTAACCTAAACGATGATAAAATCTTATTAGCGGATTATATAAACAACAACAAGAAATCCTTGAAAAATATTTATCTAATTCATCCAAACTGGCTATATGATTCATTGAAATATTTGTCTAAACAGGATATACACAATTATGTTTTAAATTCGAATAGGGCAACGCTTAACACTAATAATAATAATGAAAATTCCATTGGTGATTTTGACTATGATTACAGCAAAATTAAAATTGAAAACGATATTTTGGTCTTAAATCATTACAATGGGGATCTTAATAACCCCTTTATCCCGGCTTCGCTAAAATTTCTTCAGGGCAAAATTATCTATTTTGATAACTCAGATTACCAATTCAATAAAAAAATCCTTTCAACTTTTTTCAATTTAATAAACTTATTTGGAGGTAAAATTTCTGTAAACTTATCCATTTCAAACATTTTAATCACAAAGTTTAGAGACTCACTTTTTTATAAATATGCAGTTAATTTCAATCAAAAGATAGAAAAAAAAGAATCGACCAATAACAATAATAATAATAAAATAATAATAGGAAATCAAAATTTTCTTCTATCAATGATCCAAAATTTAAAAATCTTAAACCCTCTAAATAACTTATTATATTACCCAATATTTAAAGAAAAAATCCCATTTTTCATAGATAAATCTATAGTGATCTCTAATTATTTTGGAGATCAAAGAATTTACTTATCAAATCTAATAACAAATTTAAATTCAAACTTTATACCTTATCTAAATATTAATTTGAATTTCCTAATAATTTCAAAAAAAAATGGCTCAAAATTTTTTGCTTTAAATAATTGGAATCAATTGAAGTTGAAATCAATCAATTATATAAGAGATCCGAATAATAAACTCCCACTTATAGATAATAAAGAAAAAAAGAAAACTGATACTGAAAATCCCGAAAATCCTGAAAATGATGAAAATAATAAAAAAGAAAAACTAGAAGCTTGGGAAACTAATAACTCAATAGCAAGACTAGATCTTCCATTCATGTTAAATCATTTATGGTTGGAGGATACTTATGCAAACTGGGAATTAATGGATATAAACAATCCAAAATATCACAAATTTGAAGATAACCTTTTTATTCCTCTAGCAAAAACTCCTGTTAATTTGGATCTTGATTTAGAAAACAACATTAACGCCCAAGTGCAACTTGAAGATTTGCAAGTTGAAAACATTTATGGAATCAATATTGAAGATGAGATTGAGAATATTAATGACAATAATTTACAGTTTAAAAATAGTTCACCCATTAAAATTTTCAATAATAATGATGATAATAATAATAATTTTATTAAAACACCCATTAACATCACTTATAGT
>JAKTTS010000079.1:0-40672 GCA_030560485.1 Ascoidea tarda (nom. inval.)
ATAATAATAATAATAATAATAATAATAATAATAATAATAATAATAATAATAATAACGACAACAACAACATTAACAATAATTATAACAATATCAACAATACCAACAATACCAACAACTATGAACACAACCTAAACTCAAACCAAATCCCTATCCAAAATTACTCTTCAACTCAGAACCAAATTCAAAACTCACATCACTCATCAGACTATAACCTCTCCAAACAAAACAATCACTACAATCCTTCATACCATCCAGTCGATTCTTCTGGAAATAACTTTAATGATTACTCCAAAAATTCTATTTCTACTGATTTTCCTCAGCAGCAACAACAACAACAAAATGATGATCAAATCACAGGCGGTGTCACTCAACACTTGGATTATGATTTAACTACTATGGCCAAATTCATGTCTATCTTTGCTTTCAAAACAATCAACTATAATCAAGTCTATCTCACCTCAAATTTCGTCAATCAATTAAGAAACGTCTTGGCTGCTACCAGATTACCAAAATCTTCTCTCCTATTAGCCTCGACCTACTTTGCTAGGAAATCTAATTCCTCCAGATATAAAATTAACCATCCTGATCAATGTTTTGCTGATTTGGTAACCTCTTTAATTATTTCAAATAAATTTAACGATGATAATACCTTTACCAACAAAAGCTGGTCCGATGCAACTGGCTTGTCTTTAGAGGAACTAAATACTTATGAAAGAAACTGGTTGCTCGATTGCAAGTACGATTTGCATTTCAACGTCAATAATTTATCTGATCTAGAATTTTCAACTTTAAATTTCACCTCAACCTCAACTTCAGACTCAAATTCAACCCCAAGTCCAACTTCAAACTCAATTCCCATTTCAAATCTAAATGCAAATCTAAATTTAAATTACAAATCTTACAATCTCTCAAATTCTCCTACTGATAATAACTCAATTCCCCTTCTTGAGAATCGCTCATGGTTAAACGTTTTTGCCAATTCCTCTTCTTTTATAAGCAGTGAAATATTATTAAAAGACGATTACTATGATAATCAAAACACTTTAAACAAAAGTTCTTCAATACCTCATGGGCTCATTGAATACAACAAAATACAACTATATTATGAAAATTTTATTAAATACGGTTGTCTCCAATCAGAAATTTATTCTCCCAACAAATCTTCCCAATTTCGCTACTCAAATGGCTCAGCCATTGAATCCTCCTTAGTTCCTAAAAAGGATTACCAAAATACTTACTCTAGGCCTAATAATTCATCTAATTTCAATAATTCCAACCAATATTTCAACCATTTGACCGCTTCTCACAACACCTTAGTTTCAAATGGTTTGGCTACTCCAAGAACTACTAATTTCGAGAATTTCCACTCAAATAATCATTCATCATCTTACAAATATTATCAATCAAAACATGTTCCTAGTTTATTATTGCCATCTCCCAATACATATAGTCAATCTTTTTCATCAAACAGTATTTGGGGGTCCTATGAATCCAAAAAGAAAAATATATTAGATGATTCTTTATATGACTCGACATATTCTCCTTGTTTGAATGACAATTTAAATAACATGCCTCAAAAAAACATTTTTCGCAGTAATTACTACAATAACAGACATGTCACTTCAAACGATAAGGGTAATAATAATAATGAAGTCAATACCAACATTAATAATAATAATAATAATAATAATAATAATAATAATAATAATAATAATAATAATGCTAATAATGCTAATAATATTAATAGCAATAATTTTAACTCAGTCAATGACTGTCAAACCTTTCCAACTGAAAATTTTAACACAAATTATGATAGATTTACGAGTAATAGGAACTCGAATTATATACTCCTAAATAATTACTATAACAATCCAAAGAATAATGATGTCTATGGGCATTATAGCAACAATTCCATTAACAACGATGTTTTTAATTCAAATCTGTTGAATACTTATTCAAACTGCCACAAACGTGATAGCCTCAGGTTTTCAGATTTTGTTTATAATACTGTCCCAGCTTGCTAAATTAACTACTACCGTTTGAGACTATATTGTTCAAATATTATCAGAAGCGGTATTCTTCAGAGATCTGACAATAATACTTAAAATTATATCATTTTTCTATGTTTTTTTATGATTTAAATTGTCCAACTTTCTAACCTCTGATTTTTGTTTTTTGTTTTTTGTTTTTTTTTTACTTTCTTAACTTTTCAATTGTGGTTTTTAAATCTTGTTTTGATTTTTGGTTCATTTAGAAATAGACGCCATGAATAATTTAATCAAAAATATTACAGAAATAAGAACAATATGTTTCTATCTATTGAATCAAAAATCAAAAATCCTCCTTTTTGTCTCAATTTAAATATATCTTTAATCATATCTTTAACTATACTTTTAACTATATTTTTTTAGTGCAAACTTTTATTTCTCTTATACAAAATAAACAAGAAAAAAAAAATTATAGATGCCTTCATATTAAATATAAGAAAAATTGAAAAGTTAAGCTTTATGCAATTTTGAAGAGGTAAAATATATAGACCTGCCGTTGTTTATATTTTTTAGTAATTAAAACAGATTTTGATTATAATTATCTTCTATTATACTACAAAATTCAACAACTCTTTTTGGTATAATATTTAAGAAATTCTGCCATAGTTGATATTAAATACTATTAAAATTCAAGCATATTTTAAGCAATTCACTACCTTATAATCTACAAGCCTTGAATCAATCTGGAGATTTCATCTAGTTCCAGATTTCCATTCAACTCATTTAATTTATTTTTGATATAAGAAATCAAGTTATCAACTTCAACTAACTCACCTTCATTACTGTTTTCATGCTTGCCTAATACTTTTACTCTAACTTTATTTTCATTAAAATATTCTTCTTGACCAATTATTACGCCTATTGAAGCACCAATTTTTTCAGCAGCAAGAAATTGTTTTCTCGCGTTGACTTTCTTTTTGAAAACAAATTCTGTTTTCAAATTAGCTGACCATAGCAAATTGGAAATTAGTAATCGTTCTTTCAATAAGCCATCCCCACCAAAGGACATGACAAAAATGTCTGTTGAAGAGCTTCTAACTTTATTTTTAGTATCGATTCTTGAAGAAATAATGGAAAAAATTCTTTCCACGCCAAAAGAAACACCAATACATGGAATTGAAATATTTTTCTTTCCATTTGACAATGCAAAATCGCCAACAAGATTGTCATAACGGCCGCCAGCAGCAATTGAGCCAACACCAACATAACTAGAGGCATCATCAGTTTGGCTATCGTTAAGTTTTTTGCTTTTTTCTTTTAGTTCTTTGGCATTTTGAGGAGCCTTACTTTCAGTAGTAACGGCTTCATAAATCAATCCCGTGTAGTAATCAAGGCCTCTCGCTAATGATAAATCAAAAGATATAAAATCAGAAATAGAGAAAACAGAAATATAGTCATTTAATAATTTCATTTCTTTAATACCTTCTTTGGCAAGTGAACTAGACATTAACTCTTCGTTAGATAATAAAATTGGCAAAATCACATCTAGACTGCCTTTTAATTTAACAAATTCACCAATTTTGTCAGCAACCTCCTTAGACTGATTTTTTTCTTCAACAATTTCCCTTTTAACTTCATCCCAAGATTCTTTATCCAATTTATCAACAGCACTACTTACTTTTCTAACATCTGAATCAGTAACACCACATACCCTGAAAATTCCATCTAGAATTTTCCTATGATTTAATTTAATTTTAAAATCAGTAATATTTAGTTTAGTCAAACCTTCAACTAAGATTTTAAGAATTTCAGCATCTGGTACCATTTTATCATAGTTTATACCAGCTATGTCAAAATCGCACTGATAAAATTCTCTCATTCTACCTTTAGTCATGGCAGGTTGATCTCTTCTATAAACTTTAGCAATGTGATATCTTTTGATATTTTTGATGTCATTTTGTGCAACAAAACGAGCAAAAGGAACCGTCAAATCATATCTTAGGGAGCACAACTCGCCACCTTGGTCTTTTAGATCGTATATAAGTTTAGAGTCTTCCCCATATTTATTTGTAAGAATTGATTTTAACTCAAAAACTGGTGTATCAATCGATGATCCGCCATGAAGAATAAAAACATCTTTTAAAATATCAAATATTTTGGTTTTGAGTAGCAAATCTGCACCGAAAAAATCCTTAGTGCCCTTTGGAGTCTTTAAACTAAAAGATTCTTTTTTGGGCGATAATTTTGAAGTCTTTCTCTTCTGGTTTAGTTGACCTAAGGAAGAGGCTTTATTGGTATTTGCAATCGAATTCAAATTGGAGCTTGGGGGGTTAATTGAGCTCATTGTCAAATAGTATAACGGTCTAGCAATATTTCTAACTTGTATGCAAAAGGACAATAGGCTCATAAACAAAAAACCAACGCAGAAAAAAAAATAGCAAGATGTCTTCAAGTATATTCCCTGATTGAAAAAAATTTGAACAGTGAAAAAGAAATGCCATAAAGTTGAAGAATGAGTAATATTTCATTTTGCAGACCCCTAAATAAGGGTTTTTGTAGAGCGTTTCGGGGTCTGGTTGTTGTCATTTTGATAGAAGATAAATAATGCAATTGTTCAGAAGCTATTGAAGAATAAAACAACTTTGACTCGACTTCAATAGAACCATCTTTGTTCATTTCGTATCGTGTGTTTAGTATTATTCCCTAGTTCAATCATAAAATCCTCTCAATGGAAGAAGAACCAGAAACTCCCAAAATTCAAAAAATCTCTGTTTATACCCCAATAGCTTACGTAGCTATAATTTTGACTGTCTTCATTGTGTTTGTTAAGATATATCAAAAACAGCAATTGAAAAAAAAATTGGCTAGAGAATCATTGTTTGATCATAGTTTTGGCAAAGATACTTACTACAAGTTAGCTTCTTTAGATGATCCCAAGCCCCATGATAAACTACTTAAAGCTGCTTTTTTGAGAAAGGGTTCGGAAATAATAAGGAAAACAATCAAATTAAAAGAGTACGAGCCATTGATTTTGAAATTGTATGTGAGTGGATCTATAAATGAAGAGTTTTACAACAACTACAAAGACGAAATCAGAGTTCAAGAATCTGAATTGAATTCAATGGTTAACGAAGTTGAAAGTTTTAAAAAAGGTTGGACTCCAAAATGTTTTCCATTATTACAAGAAATTACTTTTAATGAGGCTATCTCTAAAAGAATTAATTCAATGGATGCTAGAAGAAACGATTTCTTGGAAAGTAACGGATTGCAAAATATATATCAAGCTGTAAATCCAACAATTGGTAATGGTGAAACTACTAACAATGACAACCAAACCAAAGGCAAAAAAAATAAAAAGAAATGAACAAAAAAATTAACAAAGATTTCCTAATTTTATTTTTTTGAATGTATTAAATTAAGAATTTATAATTAATAACATATTTTTATGAGGCTCTTTTTTCTGCGCTTTACATTTTAACTTTGAGATCAAATAGGACTTCTACAAGTATTGCCTATTTTTTTTATTATTGTTTCATTTGCTTTTTGCTCAAAGAAAAACATTATTCTATAATTAATTTATATTCCCAATTCCCAAATTAATTTAAATTGAAATCATTAGCCATTGGTTAAAATTAAAAGTAAAGAAAACAAAAACCCACTAGTGAGGTTTAAAAAATTTCAAAAATAGTTAAGCTTTATGTTTACACTGTTATTTTCTTATATGAAAACTATTGTAATAAATGAAATCTGTAATAAATAAGCAGTACAATTGACATATATTTTTGAAAATTAAATTTAATACAATAACCAATGAAATATTAAAATAATATAATAATGTAAAAATAAAACAACGTAATATTAATATACTTGAACATATTTGATTTAAATAATCAGAAGTAAAATACTAAATCTAAGCAGCAATGGTAACGTCAACATCTACACCAGGTTCAATAGTGATTTGAGTAATTTTCTTAACAATACTAGCTGGTGCTTGTAAATCAATAACTCTTTTGTGAATTCTCATTTCATAGGCATCCCAAGTCTTTGAACCTTCACCATTTGGAGTTTTTCTTGTGCTGATTCTTAAAACTTTAGTTGGCATTCTAACTGGACCTTTTTTAACTAAATCATGTTGAACAGCATTTCTGATAATTGAATTGGAGACTTTTTCTAATTTTTTAACTTGAGTAGAAACCAATGAGATTCTGATTTTGTGTACTTCTGGTTCGTTGTCAACTTTTTCTTTATTGAATTCACTCATTTTCGGTTCTTATTGAATAACTTATAATTAAATTGGTTACCTTGAAAAGTCGCTCAGATAATTGTCAAATACACTGGATAAAATTATTTTTATCTATTTGGCTTTCTCACGGCCAATACTCTTCACTCTTCAGCATCCATCCTCCAATGTGTTTCTTCCGGTTAGTCGCGTAAAAGATTGGTGAGACCTAACCGGACGGCTTAGTCAGATCTGTGTCATGGGTTACATGATAAAAAGCAATCGCAAATTGTTGTTTTGGAGCTTGAAGAGCTTTATCACATGAATATACTAAGGGCTTTAAAAGTCATTTCTCAAATGCAACAGGGCTGTAGAGTAATTGGTGATAGGTGATAAACAATAGATAATAGATAAGATCGAGTTGGTCGGTTGAAGAGTTGAAGATATAGAATACAAAAGAAAAACAAAGAGAACAAAGAAACAAAGAAAACATGGAAACGGAATAAAGGAGAGAGAGCGAGAAACGAGAATTAAACTGAGAATGGAAGAACAAAACTATGAAAGAGAGAGATTAAAGACGATGGCCAGGAACCAAAGAAAAAAGTATTGAAAACCCAGCACTAGACAAACAGATCAACAATAGAACCCATATTCCTCTACGAATCAATAAGCGACTAACATAATACTCCTTGATCTTCATTAGACCAAGCCTTCTTGTAATAAAATTAGTATTGAAGGAACTATTGGAATGTTCTGAAGAGTATGGGAAATTTGATTGTCTGCTTTCATCATCCTCGTTATTATAGGTATTAGTAGTTTCGAAATATTTGAAAAAGCTTAAAATAGGGTCCAACTTAAACAAAGCTGAAAGTATTAAGTAGGAACCTAAAAAAAAGGGAACAGTAACAACTGGACGAGAGTCTTCGGGATCATAACCGAGAAAAATCAAAGTATAACCAGTCCAAAAAGCACAAAAAAAACAAAATAAACCAGATATCAATCTGATATTGTAAGATTTCAAAGTAATGTTGTTTAAAGCGGCATATTTAAGAAAGTTTGGAAAGGCTTCTCTTTCCATTGCTTGAAATACATAATCTCTTGCTTCATCAAAAATCTCAGGATCGTCTCTGCCTTGGATTTCTATAGAATGACGAATTGAGCGAATGATTCTTTCAGGAAGAAGCAATCTTTTTTCTGAATTGTCGATGAAATAAGTGACTAAAATTCTTCTAGAAGATTGTCTTAAATCATCTCTGGTAACAGTTTGATTTTTTTCATCTAACATTATATCATTATTGGAAGGTGGTTTTTTGAAATTTTGAAAGTTATCAAAATCATCATCATCATTCAACATTTGCTCTACCATTTCAGGTGAGATAGTTGGAAGACCAGCGGGACCAGACGTTAAGGAAACAGCCGATTTGTTCATGTTCGATGGTTTTGGTTTTTCAGATGTAGAAGATGAGTTTCTCTTTGTGTTGTAAATATGTTCTAGTTCATTGATTATTGTGTCTCTTTTGTTTGGATTATTGGAGGACTGTTGAAACTCTTGTACTAAAGTGGAGATTCGGGGGTCTTCAAAGGTATCGTCGCCTCTAAGAAATGAGGATAATCTATTACGGTGTTTATCATTGATATTGCCATCATTGATTAAAGCTTCTAGTAAGACAGACGATGTAACCGAACCTCTTTGGTTTTCAGTGTTGGAAAATGGACTGTTACCTAGAATAGTGCCTTTTCCTCCAGCTATTGTAGTTAGGTTACTCAAGTGCAGTAGTTGTTGTTGGTCCGGAGTTAAAATTTTTGGTTTTGATACTTTTTGACTAGCGGGTGGTGAGTTTGAAATAGGGCTTGTAGTGTTTAATAAATTTGGGATTGTAGGACTTGAATTGTTATGGTTTGATTCCAAAATAACAGATTTTCGCAAAGATTTGACGTACTGTTTGCATAAAGCTAAATGACTGACAACATCTATCCAAAAATCTAAATAGTCGACAGCATGCTGATTGTCTCTCATGAAGATGTAAAAAGACCATAGATCAACAGGCGGTTGTGTTTTTCTATTCAAGACTTCAAATAAAGTGGGTAGTCTATTCAATCTTTCATTCAATCCATATTCGTATAGTTGGGAGATGTTGTCTGCACTGTTTTGCGATGATAAAGACATTAGAAGAAAAACTCGAGAAGTTGATGTGGGTAAAGAGGGAAAAGCACGACGATTGTGAGAGATGTAGTTGATAAAGTAGGAGCTGAAGAATGAGGACAGGGAGGAAAAAGGAACGGATTTGTTGTGTTTAGCAGTGATTAAGTATTGGGGAACAAGATAGATACAGCAGGTATATTAAACCGAACAAGGACAAAAAACTGGGAGAAACAGATATTATAGTATGGAAAAGAGCTATTTCATTGAAACAAAGAAAAGTGGTCAACAAGAGGAGTGGCAGCTGGAGATAGTTGTGATGAAGAACAACCAGAATGACAATACTAAAGTGATTTCCAGCTGGAAAGTTCGTTAGATATTTACCTCACCTGGAGGGAATGTGCTTTTTCTTTGGCGAGCGTTTCTCGAACGGGCTTGGGGCATGGCTCTTTTGAGCGGAGGCGTGTGCCGGATGTGTGTCAGCGCTTACGTAAGGGGCTATTTTTAGTGTGTGCGGGCTGCTGCGACTAGTGCGTTGACAGCTATTGTCTGCTGCGTCTGCTGCGTCTGCTGCTTTTGCTTCTGTGCTTCTCGACTTCAATGTTTTTCGACTTCAATGCTTTCTGGCTCCAACACAAAGCCACTTTTCTGCCGCAGGAAAACACAAACGCCCAGCATGGCTATATATACGTTCATTCCTCAGCATCTCTGCTCTGGCTGCTATTCCTCGTCTCTATCTTATTTGCTTATTCTTTAATTCAATATTCTTAAATCTTTCACTGACCTTAAATTTTAGCTACAATGTCATCAGCACTTACAGCAGACTCAACCAAGTAAGACTTATCAATCCCAGTTTTCATTTCATACCAGACCTCTTACTAACCGCTCTTGGAAACATAGTCAAACAAATCTCAAGATAACTCAAATACCAAAAACATCGAGTTATGTTGCTCATCTCTCAACACTTCCTGCTCTTGCCGCTCTTACAGGTCTTGTTGCCTCCTTTCCGGTTCCAAAAATCTTTGCATCAAATGCTATTCCTCTTTTAATTTACATGAAAGATAAAAATGCAAACCAAATCCCTCTTGATAATGGTGGTGCCGATGATGGTGATGATGCCGATGATGAAGCAGAAGATAATTGAATTATGATGCTAATATTTACTATGTTCCACTTCACCACTAAATAAAAAATCTATATGCACAAATTAGGATTTTCTCTTGAAATTATCAATAAATTAATCTCCTTTTCAATCAAAATCTCCCTTCAATAACTTGATACACTTCAGGCAAAAAAAACAAAAAAATCAGTAATACAAATCAAATTAGACAATAACAACCTTTTATGTTGTAAGTGTGTTGCTTTTTACCAATCTATATAATTCAAAACATGCAGCAGGAGTAATTCCTTGTATTCTTCTCGCCTGACCTAGTGTCTGTGGTTGTACTTTATTTAGCAACCCAATAACCTCATTACTCAAACAATTTGTAAATGCCTCATAATCAAAATTTATAGGCAACGATAACCCTTCTTCGTTCTCAAAAGCTTTGATAAATTTCTGTTCTTGCTTCAAGTAAGGTAAATATTTCGACTCGGATTGAATATTAATTAGAATTCGTTCTGCTGGTATTTCATCTTGCTTTAGTAAATTTTTCGAAATCAAAATTGAAATTAGTTCGTCAAACTCAATAGAAAACCGCAAAATATCATAAGCCGTTCTTTTTGTCCCATCATTTGAAACTTTTATACTCAAAAATTTAGACCAATCATGAGCAGAGTAATAAATCTTCTTTAAAACATCAACGAACTCTTTCTTCAAAATCCGATCCTTTGAAAATTGATTCCATCGTCTTTCAGAAACGACACCCTTTTTGTATCCCATTTCGGTTAATCGCTGATGGGAATTGTCTGCTCGAATTGAAATTCGAAACTCAGATCTTGCTGTAAACATTCTATAAGGCTCACTCACACCCTTAGTAATTAAATCATCGATAAGCACTCCAATAAATGCTTTTGATCTTTTAAGAATCAATGCTTCCTTATTTTGAAATGCTAATCCAGCATTGATACCTGCAATGCATCCTTGTGCTGCTGCTTCCTCATACCCAGTTGTCCCATTAATTTGCCCAGCCAAATACAATCCATCCACCAACTTTGTTTCCAATGTAGATTTTAAATCTCTAGGGTCAACATAATCATATTCCACACCATAAGCTGGCTGAACCATCTCGACATTTTCTAGCCCCGCAATCATTCGTAAAAAATTCAATTGAATATCTTCTGGTAAAGAATTTGAGATTCCATTTGGATAAATTAAATCAGAATTAATTCCTTCAGGCTCTAACCATATTTTATGAGAATTCACTTCGGAAAATCTTTTAATCTTGGCTTCTAACGATGGGCAATAACGAGGCCCCTTAACCGTTTCCTTTATATGAACTGATTTATCGAAATTTGATCGAATGTATTCATGAACTTCAGTATTGGTCCTGGTCCCATAGCAAAGTAATTGGTTTTCTTGTCCAATTGGTATCATATCGCTCATAAATGAAATCGGGAATGCTGGATTATCTGGTTTTTGAACCTCTAAATTTTCAAAGTTTATAGATTTCTTAGATAGTCTTGCTGGTGTGCCAGTTTTCAATCTTCCTAATTGAAATCCAGATTCCTTCAAAGATTTAGATAATCCGGTTGTTGCCTTATCGCCCATTCTACCAAATGCTGGAATAGTTTTTAATCCTATGTGCAATTCAGCAGATAGAAATGTGCCAGTGGTAATTACGATTTTGTCAGTTTTAATCAATTGCCCATTCTCTAAAATTAAACCTCGAATTATTCCAGAGTTTTTCCCATCTGCAGATTTCTCAATTATTATATCTTCAGCACTTCCCTCTAATAAATTCAAGTTTTCATAATCTTTCAATATTGATTTCATGCTCAGCAAATATATATCTCGGTCAATTTGAACTCTAGGGCCCCACACAGCAGAACCCTTTGATCTATTTAAAATTTTAAAATGTATCCCGGCTTTGTCAGCTACTTTAGCAATCAATCCATCCAATGCATCTACTTCTGTCACCAAGGTTCCCTTTCCAACCCCTCCAATCGATGGGTTGCAAGAACAAGTTCCAATTTTATCAATAGTAGTGGTTATCAAACATGTCTGTGCACCACTTCGGGCCGATGATGCAGCTGCCTCACATCCAGCATGCCCACCTCCAATAACTACAACGGGATAAAATATGGAGTTATTTAGTTGAGTCTTTAAATCTGAATTTAAATAGATATTTCTCGCAACCTGAGTTGGTAAAAACCTTGAAAATTCAAAACAAGATCTTGCCTTGCAAAACATAAATCTGTTTTTATTTAAACAAGCAATAAGGTTGAACAGAAAATTAATTTAAAACAATTATATTCAAGGCTTTTTTCAATTAACTCTTTAAAAGAATAAATGGGAATTTTTGGGTGCTCATCTTTTCATCAAATAAATTTTTTTTTGTAAATTTTGACATGTATCACGTGAAATTCGAACCTTAACTTAAAAGCAGAAACAGACTCATTAATTTTTATCATATTATATTGTATATTATATTGTATTAGATTATCTTTAGCCAAATTGAGTGGATAAAATATTCGCAAATATTTAGATCTAGACAAAATAACATTAATTATAAAAAAAATATGTATTTTTTTGTAAAACCATTAATACGAATTTATATTTTCCTATGTATAAAAACAATATCAAAGGGTAACTTTTAATATTAAACCTCTCTAAAAGAGTTGCTAAACAACATTTTTAATAATTATATTGCAGCACCGATAAACTGAGATTAATATAGTCACTGATTAGTTTATTGGTTTATTACCTATCCACCACAAGATAACAAAAATAAAACAACCCTATATCAAAAAATAAATACCAAAAACTAAATACCAAACAATAAATACCAAATAAAAGCAAAACTGTAAAAAGTTAAAAAAAGAATATTCACGAATAGAGAAACCAAAGAAAAATAAACCAGTGGGAAAATAATAAAAAAATAGAAAAATAAAAAAAGCATTGATTGAAAAACATTTATTAAAAGACACAGTTGGAATTGTATTTTCTATCAGTGAATGGTTGAGGAAATAAACCATATTTTACCAAGTCTTGCATGCTCCACTGAACTGAGCTGTCCGTTTTCCAGTTCCAAAATACCCAGCCATAACCACCATATTCGAAAGCATCTAATTGATTTTCAATAAGCTTTCTAGTTTTTATTTTCATATCATCAGTCCAATAATAATATTCTTGGTTGTACAATGAGTTTTCATTGGTGTCCCAAGCAGCAGTAAACTCACCAGCAACATATTTGTGTGTAGTGACTTTTTTCAAATCATTCCCCCAAGAACAGATTTTATTTAGTTTTTCATTGTAGGACATTGTTTTATAAATATCATCAAATAATAGATAAAAATGACTGTCAAAAACAATATTAGTGTAGAATATCTCATCATCCATAAAATTATTCCAAAACCCTAAGTACTTATAAGCATCATGTAATATTATGTTATTAATACCATCCGTTTTGCTTCTTAAGATTCCATAAACATCACTGTAAAAAGCTTTAAGGTGCTCTTCGCTCATAGATTGCTCAGAAATTATTGGTTCATTCAACAACTCAATACCAGCAACAACATCGCTATAAGCATGGCTGCCATATTTCTCAAATATTCGTTTTAGAATTAATTTTGAAGTGTTTGTGTTGTTTCTAGTCGAAAACTCGTAAAGGTCAGCACAACCTGAGTTATCAAAACCATTTTGCGACCCTGGTGCACCATGAAAATCTATCCAAGCTTTCAATCCATAAGTTCTTGACCATGATAGTGCTTTTTCAAGATAAATTTCCTGGCTGCCTTTGTAATAAGGGTCATTTCCCAACTTTTCAAATGCCCAATATCCAATTGGAATACGAACAAGATTAACGCCATATTCCTTCATTTGTCTAAAATCATCTTCAGTTATGAATGTTGCATAATGAGCCTCAAGAAGTTCACCACAACTAGTCTGACCTAATTCTTGACAAAAATGAAACTCATCTCTAGGTATACTGTATGGAAAATTATTGCTTGAGAAAAGTCGTGTATTTATGAATTTCTCCACAAGTAACCAACCTCCAATATTAACACCTCGTATTGGGTTGTCTTTGGAATAATCATACACTTCATTGTCAATAGTATTAAAATTACCAGAATTACCAAAGCTATCAAAGTTATCGAAGTTATTGAAGTTATCATAATTATCCTGGTAATATTGATAAGAGATATTATGCTCGTTATTTTCTTTTGTTGAATTTACTCGAAATTGCTGACGTACTTCTCTTTTCATATTTTGTAAATATATTGGAGCAGAAACAGCTGCATTAAAGAAAAGTAGAAACTTGAGTAATCGTTGCTTTATGTTAATCATATTATGTTTGAATTTCTCAAAAAGCAAAGATATTTTGATTTCCTAAGATTCTGATACATATTTATATAAACCTCAATTATATCTCCTTTTTTTTCTTCGATAATTACACCAGTTGCAATCACAAAACTAGAACCACAAATCATTGATTAATCTAGTACACAAATAGTAGTAAACGCTTTTCAGATTAAACATTTAGGATGATGGCTCCAGCATTCAATAGAAATATTTTCCTGGCTTATATTGGTTTGGGACCATTTCTTCACACCCAATGATGTATTCTTTTTTTAACGAATTTGATTTCTTAACGCATTTGGTAAAATAATAATAGATCAATTGCACCAAATCCAGGAAAATCATTTAGAATAGCTGTTATTCATCGACAATCCAAACTCTCTAATCGAAGCCAGCAATTTCAATAGATATTTTTTCATGGCGACAATTATCAGCAAATTAGTTCTGTTGAAACTCTGTGTTCTATGGTAAAATACTTGCAATGCATTCGGTTTGTTGATACGATGACACACAATGACTTGGAGTTTCCATCTTCAAATCTACACTAAAATCGGCTTTTTCTGTATTACTGAAATATCTACAATTATAGAAATTGAGTAATATATAGTGTTTTCAATGTTAAATAGTTGTTTCAATACTACAGAGCTTTTTCTGGTGGCTTAAATCTCAACCGTTGACCTTCATGATATATATTATTGAGTGTATTTTCAAACTCCCCTATGGCTTTTAACTCCAAATATTTTTTGTACAACTTTAAAGCTGTTAACGCATCCTCTATTGAATCATGGTTTCCTAGTTGAACGTCCTGTTTCAAAACAAAATACGATAAAAACTTCAAAGACAACTTTCGTTTCTGGTCAGGCTTAAAGTATAGCTCAATAGTATCTCTTACCTGTTCTTTTGGAACTTGAATGTTTATAATCCTGAAATCATTTGTTAGCCCATGGCCAATAAAAACACATCCGAGTTGGAGTAAAAGCCAAAGTTTTCTGTAAGCAACTTCAAGATAAACTAGTGATCGTTTACTGGTGGCAGGATCTAGATCCCCAGGTTCAATCCCAGAAAAAGACGTTAGATAATCGGCAATTGTTGACCGTATAATTATATAGTCATCAATAAACGGAACACCCTGCTTTGGCCCATTGTCTCCCCTAAGAACAGATACCCTGGCAAGTGATTGCTTTTGAGGTTTGATCAATGATCTTGTTCCATCACTCCTTAATTCCACTTCTTCACGTTCTAAAAGAACAAATTCTGCATCAATTGCAACCAATGAGCCGGGATTTGGAGCCTCTTCGCTAGTTAGTAATTCATACTCAATTATCTTTCCTTCTCTAGTACCCTGAGCAAAAAAATCGCGATACAATATTTCATCATCAAGTCTAGTATCAAAATTGCTCTTGAATTCATTTGAAGCCTTGTTACTTTGATATATTAATATTAATGGAGTCTTCCACCAATAAGTAATATTGAATACTTCTTCTTCAGGAATAGGCATGATAAGAAAATCATTAAATAAATACCATTTATATAGTTTTTGTATATCCGCATAGTCAGCACAGGGTTCTTTATTCTCATCATAAATTTTAACAAAAGAAACTAGATGTGAGCTTTCTTCTGAATTTCCAGCGATTTCTGCAACATATCCCATCAACTCGTACTTTACAACCTCATTATTGTGATTTTTTCTATTTTTCGTAGAAGTATTGGATATTGAGCTCAAAGAACTACTGCTTTCATCTAAAGATTCGGGTCTTTGTTTATTGTTTATATTAAAATCTGAATAGCTCGGCTTTAATATAGGCCTTTGAGATGAATTAGATAATTTTGCATAAAATTCATCACTTAACCAATGTCTTCGAGTGTGAGTATTAGCATAACTTTTTTTAGAAATGTTACGGCGAATCTGGCCCCACTCATCTTTTGTAAAATTTAAGTTTAATGATAATACCTTGGGCAAATTCCTTACTACTCTTGTTGTCTCCATAGTTTGATATTTATGACACTTATCGCACCAACCTCTTGTAGCAGATACTCTGTTCATAGAAGATTCAATATAAGACAAGATTGTTTGTGGAATATTATTGTACCTTTTATTTATAGAATTTGAAAAAAAGGAACCCATCTCTCCATACCTTTGAACAATACCTGCAGTTGAAGAAAAGACATCTAGCGTATAAATGATTTCATACTTTTGTTTTGAAAATTTACAGGCACTTATTTGAACAACTGTTTCGAGATCTAATCCACAAATTTCATCTATTTTAGTGAAAATTGCTTTATTACTTTTAAACATTTTTTTAGATTTCAATGGTTTTTTCAAAAAATTTTCATTGTCGTCTTTTTCTTTGAGGCTTATTAATCCGGTATCAGGATTGGAACAGGGAGGGGTTAAAGAATCAGCGTCATTGTTATTGGTTTCAGTGTTTAGCAATAAACTTTGATTATCAAAACTTATATTTTCATTCAATTTCAAATTGGACTTATTAATAAATTCTATTTGTTTTTGCTCGTCATATGATAATCTATCTAAAAAAAATCTGTTGAATGATTGAATAATATTTTTGAGATACTCCTCTGTTGGTTCATTTTCATTTATATTCTTCATTTTTAAATTTTCTGAAAAATTTAGCAAGCCTAAGGCAAATGCCTGAGGATTAGAGGACATTATAATTTGAAAATTCGTCGGTCTGCAATGTTTGCCTTTTGCTTTAACCATCATATCTAATAAAAACCCAAATTCAATCAATATCGAACTAATATGATCAGAAGAGTACGTCCTGTTGTTCTTAACATCTAATTCTAAATTTAAGAAATCTTCTCGAAGATTTTCAACTGAAAAGTTAAAAAGTTCCAGAATAAATCTATAAACTTGTAATAAAGAATTCATATACGAGTTTTCAATATGAGTCTCCAAGCCAGAATATTTTTTTGACTTATTATAAAATTCAAAATTAAAATCATTAATACCAAATTTCGAATATAAAATTTCAAGTTTTTGAAAAGCTCTAGGAATCTTGTTTGGGTATTCTTTTGATGGTTCAAGTTGAAAAATTTTTTGTTTTATGGATATTTCATCATCATCATAATCTGAATCTGAATCATTATCTGAATTAATATTGAGATTCTTTAAGCTTTCATTATTTTCATCAATAAAATCATGAACATTATGGCGGTTATTTGGTTTTATTGTTTTCTGAGAAATAAATTTGGGAATAGATAAGCCCGATTTTTTATTTTTGTCAACTGATTGATATTTTTGATATAAGTTTCTTCTTCCATATTTAGATTTATCATAATTTGAATAAATTATTCCATCGACTTTTTTTGATTTTATTAATAATTCATTGTCTATTTTTTTGGGAATTTTTGAGTTTTTTGCAGGAAAAACCAAATCTGATTTCCATGCACTTAATAAAATATCTTTATAGTAAGGCATACCAACCAGACTTAGGGGCTTTGAGTAATCATCAATATGAAATGACTGTTTAGCCGTGTAATTGAAATCTGGAATTGTGGGGTATTGTAAGCTAACCGAATTATTGCACATTGAAGAATGATCTAGATTAATTGACCATAGATGTAAAGAATTTAGATTGTCACAAAATGCTAAATAATTTCCAGATGTTGAGAGATCCATGTTATTCAAATAAACTCCGGTAGAAACCTGGTACATTGAAAAATTAGCTTGATTAAACATATCAACAAATTGGACCTGACCGGATGGAGAAGATATTGCAATAGTGTTGGATAATTTGTGATGTAATCTTAAAAATGAAGGACCAGCTTGAAAAGATAAAGGTGGTAAAGATTTTAGCATTCTTAGATCATAAACATTAATTATTGGATCAATCAAAGTTGAAGAGTGTCTTTTGGAGGTTCCGGAAGTAACTAGAAGGTTGTTTTTCAAATCTATATCAGCAAATGTACTAGAGTGACATTGAAGACTTTTAACAATTAAGTTTTTTTTCGAATTTAGATCCATTATGTCCAATTCACCATTAGATTTGCCGATTGTGATTAAATTATTATTTGAATTCAAAAAAGATACTCTTTGATTATAAGGAATTTTGGAAATGACTTTTTGATAATTTATATCAAATTTTAATAAGGAATTCGAAGGTAAGTCGCCAGCAATTAGAATTTGATTTTGATTTTTGCTATTTATAAAAGTCATTGATTTCATATTTTTGAAATCACTAAAACTATCGTAATTTTTAACTAAATTCTCAGATTTTAAAAGATTGGGTTCATTACTAGAGTCAAAATCATCAAAATCAATAAAATTATCGTTGCTGTCAAATAAATTAAAACCATTGTCGTTGATACTACTGACACCGAGGTTGTTATTATTGTTGATGCCATTAAGAAGACTAAAACTATTGATATTGCTAGCACTATTTTTGTTGATATTACTGGTATGATAAAATTTGGGAACACCTCCAGCGTTCGTGAATTTCAAAGCATCAGAAGATAGGGATAGTAATCCATTGGAATTTGAATGATTCAAAAATTTCAAGACCGGGTTTTTATGAGATGAAGCTTGAAATCCAGTGTAAAAGGATAAATCATTTCCATTGTATGAAGAAACAAAACCTTTAGAGTCACCCACCCAGATTAATTCATGGGTGTCATCAAATTTCAAAGCAGTAGCTACACGAGGCCTATAATAGTTCTCCTTTCCAGGAGTTCTTATATGCTGAACATTAACCTTGGGGCAAAAGCAGAAGAAATTATTAGTACATTGCAACGAGCAAGTGGATGTGAGTCAACACCAGTAAAATGAGAACATACTTCGTGCCAACCCTCCATAGTTGATGACCAATAAGCACTGAAGATCTGGGGATATTGACATTTATGAATCAATAGTGACTTTTGATAGCTCTTCATCAAGTGCAGCAAACTGTTGCTGATTATATCCACTTCCCAAATAGGCGCCGAAACCGTGCTCTGTCGTCAAAAACCCCGACGCCCGGCAAAAATTAAAAAAGAATGCCAAAAAATGATATAGATTACAATCAAAAAAACAAAAAACAAAAAATAAAAAATAAAAAATAAAAAATGGTTAATATAACTATATAGTTAATGATATTCTTTTTTTTTTTTATAAATATTGATTTCTAATTTCCTTAAATGCAGCTAAGACATCGGGCTTCAAAGTGCCTAAGGCACTTTCTGGCAATTGCAAGACTTTTGCAATTAAATCCGCTTGATTTACATCGAGAGTTGATAGTTTTTCAATAGTTTTCTGAGGTAAATTAGCCCATTCTGGTTTCACAAATGGAGAAGAAGGGACTATAGAGGGACTAGAAAATTGCTGATTAGAAAATTGTTGATTAGAAAATTGTGGCGATGGAGGTTGTAGAATTGAAGAGCGTACTTTTGGAGGAACTTGAGGTAAAAAGGGCTGCTGAGGCTGTGGCTGATGCATTTGACCCATCTGCTGGGGAATCTGCTGGGGAATCTGCTGGGGAATCTGCTGAGGCACCTGCTGTGGAAATTGTGAACTCATTTGCTGGTTCATTTGCTGATTCATCTGTTGGGGATAAAAGGATGTTTGCTGTTGCTGTTGCTGTTGCTGCTGTTGCTCCTGTTGTTTCTGTTGTAATGTATTACTGGTTAAAACTGCAGCTTTTTCTATCGTGTCAGTATCAATTAAACCCATTAAAAATAGAGCTTGTGATATAGATATAGTTAATTCAGAAGACAATTTAAGCAAATCAGAAGCAGCTTGAACATTTTGAGTAATCAATAAATTTTTCAAAAACGAGATCATTTGAATTACTTGAGGAGGTTTAGTTTTGGATAGATTCAAAGATATCTGATCATTTGGAGGAATTGTGAACACAGATTCATCAAACGAAGGTAAAACGTTAATGGCGTTTAATAGATCAGCATTTGTTATTGATTTTACATTTTTGGGAATATTTGGAATAGTAGTGTTGGGGATGTTGGCATTGGAGATATTGGGAAAAGCAGAATTGTTAGAATTCATCAAGTTCACTGGGTTTAAAGGCAAACTGCTGTTTTGGAATTGCATTTGCTGATTTTGCATTTGACTATATGGAATATTCTCATCGTCTAACAACATTTCATTCGGGAAAGTAATATTGTCAGGCAAAAATCTTCTATCTAATTTCAAGGAGCTTTTTGGCTGGGCTGGTCCAAAAGTCCTCAAGCCCTCCTTGGATAATTCTACTCTAAAGCTTTTACCTTTATATTTGATTTGAGATAGTAGTGTCAAAGCTTTTCTTGCATCGAATGAAGTTGAATATTCAATGAAGCAAAAACCTTTATTTTTGCCATGGTCCATTTTGATTCTCACATCAGTCACTTGGCCACTGCCCTTGACAATGCTTTTGATAACATTGACATCCCATTCGTAGGGTATCTGGCCAAGATATATCACACTAGATGAGTTGTTTGATGGTTTGCTTCGTCCCATCATTACTGATTACTACTATTTGGAGACACTGGCATCCTGGATCTCTGTGCAGTCGTTTTGTTCATCTTTTTTTGTCACTGAATATATTATCACGTGATAGCAGCTTCAGAAAGTGCGCGGTTTCAGAGCGGATACCTTTACGGCACGTGATACTGCGGTGGAAGTATGTGCACGGATGTTCTCCGCTGTGTACGGACGTCGCGTGGGTTTTGGGAATTTCCCGCCTTCTGCTGAGACATAAAGGGTGGTCTTAAAGGGTGGTAATAACCAGCTGTGCAAAAGTGATATGAATAGGTCGACAACAATTACTGATTTGATGGTTCTATGCACCAGGTTGTGATTTTTCCAGAGCATTCATGTTGTGTTGTTTCCTGTGGGCGATTGTTCAACCATGTTCAAAGAAAGGTGAAATGGCTTGGGTTGACAGTCAGAATCTTGCTTGGTTTCACTCAATTTCACACTGCTCTACTTCTTAACCTCTTGGGGGTGGGGGAGTCTAATCTCTTGATTATTGTATTATTATTCGCCAATTGGATTTCAATCGAAAACTGTTAGTGTGAAGAAACCTTCTAAAAACGATTTTACTTAAACACAGTTGGCTACCCTCTTTGCAGCACTTCTTCAACTGGTTCATCTTAATAATAATATGCAATTACATTCCAAGTCTACTTCCTAAAAGCTAATTGGAAATCGCTAGCTGAACCTTGTTAGACTTCAAGATTTTGTCTATTTAGGAGTGGATCAACATGTTTCTTTTGAACGATATCAAAATCCTTATTATTTATAAAAATACTACCACATAGCAATATAAAAAAACAACATTATAACATAATAATAAAAAAATAAAATAAAATATAATATAATAATACACTACAATATAATATAATATAATATAATATAATATAATATAATATAATATAATAATAATAATTTAGTACAGAATAATACAATATAATACAATACATTAAAGGCATAAAGGCAACAATAGTATTCAATTTAAATAAATCCTTATTAAGTAATAATACTCATACAAAATGCCTGATAATATCTCTTCTGATGACCCAGAGTTATTACTGAAGGAGAAATCTCTCTCTCCTGGCTTTCCTTATGATTATGATCGAGATGAAGATTTTTTAAATGAAGAAGAAAACCTTGAAGAGCTATTAGATGAACTAGAATCTATCGATGGCAAAGAAGACGATGACAATGAAGTGGTTGAAGATGAAACCTTAACCAGAACTTCTCATCCTGTCCCTGATGAACTATTGCAAACAAATCCATTGCTTGGTTTGTCAGACGATGAGATTTTAAAAAGAAGAAAAAAGTATGGTCTTAATCAAATGGAAGAAGAACAAGAAAACTTGGTTCTAAAATTTGTCATGTACTTTGTCGGTCCAATTCAATTTGTAATGGAAGCTGCTGCTGTGTTGGCTGCGGGTTTACAAGATTGGGTCGATTTTGGTGTTATCTGTGCCTTATTATTATTAAATGCAACTGTCGGTTTTATTCAAGAATATCAAGCTAATACCATTGTGGAAGAATTGAAAAAAACTCTAGCCAATTCAGCCTTTGTTTTGAGAAATTCTCATATCATAGAAATCCCTTCAAATGAAATTGTCCCTGGTGATATCTTAAGATTAGAAGAAGGCTTGATTATACCTGCTGATGGTCGTTTAATATCTGAAGATTGTTTTTTGCAGGTTGATCAATCCGCTATAACCGGCGAATCCTTAGCTGTTGAAAAGCATTGTGGTGACTTAACCTTTGCTTCCTCTACTGTCAAAAGAGGTGAAGCGTTCATGATTGTCACTTCAACGGGTTCATCAACTTTTGTTGGTCGTGCTGCTGTATTGGTCAATAAAGCATCGAGTGGAACTGGTCATTTTACCGAAGTATTAAATGGTATTGGCACAATGCTTTTGATTTTGGTCATGGCCACCTTACTACTAATTTGGACAGCTGCCTTTTATAGAACAACATCCATTGTAAAAATCTTACGTTACACTTTGGCAATTACAATGGTTGGTGTTCCAGTTGGTTTGCCTGCTGTTGTCACTACAACAATGGCTGTAGGTGCTGCTTATCTAGCTAAAAGAAAAGCAATTGTTCAAAAATTATCTGCAATTGAATCACTTGCGGGTGTTGAAATCCTTTGTTCAGATAAAACTGGAACTTTAACTAAGAATAAGTTATCTCTTTATGAACCTTACACTGTTGAGGGAATTTCGCCTGATGAGTTGATGCTCACAGCGTGTTTGGCTGCTTCAAGAAAGAAAAAAGGGTTGGATGCCATCGATAAGGCCTTTTTAAGATCTTTGAGAAGCTACCCAAGAGCAAGAGAATCTTTAACAAAGTATAGGGTGCTTGAATTTAGGCCTTTCGATCCAATCAGCAAAAAAGTAACCAGTGTAGTTCAAGCTCCCAGTGGTCAAGTTATTGTTTGTACAAAAGGTGCGCCATTATTCATTCTTCGAACCGTGGAAGCTGAAGCTGATATCCCAGAGGAAATCCGTGAAAATTATGAAAATAAAGTTGCCGAATTTGCTTCGAGAGGTTTTAGATCATTGGGTATTGCAAGAAAAGTTGGAAACCGACCATTTGAAATTCTTGGTATAATGCCATGTTTGGATCCTCCAAGAGATGATACTGCCGAAACAATTCGTGAGGCTCATAATCTAGGACTAAGAGTGAAAATGTTAACTGGTGATGCTGTTGGCATTGCCAAAGAAACCTGTCGTCAATTAGGACTAGGCACAAATATCTATGATGCAGAAAGATTGGGTCTTTCCGGTGGGGGTGACATGCCTGGATCTGAAATTGCTGATTTTGTTGAAAATGCAGATGGCTTTGCAGAAGTTTTTCCTCAACACAAATATAATGTTGTAGAAATCTTGCAGCATAGGGGATACTTGGTTGCAATGACTGGTGATGGTGTTAATGATGCCCCATCTCTTAAAAAGGCGGATACTGGAATTGCTGTTCAAGGCGCAACAGATGCTGCCAGATCAGCAGCAGATATAGTGTTTTTAGCACCAGGATTGTCAGCAATTATTCATGCTATTTGCATATCAAGACAGATTTTTCACAGAATGTATGCGTACGTTATCTATCGTATTGCTTTGTCATTGCATTTGGAGATTTTTTTTGGGCTTTGGATTGCAATTCTTGATCGTAATTTAGAGATCAATCTTGTTGTATTTCTAGCGATCTTTGCAGATGTCGCGACGTTAGCAATTGCATATGATAATGCACCATTGGCTCCTCAGCCAGTTAAATGGAATCTACCTAAATTATGGGGGATGTCGATCGTATTAGGGATTATATTGGCTATTGGGACGTGGATTTGTTTGACAACGATGTTTATGCCCCGGGGAGGTATTATACAAAATTTTGGATCAATTGATGGTATAATCTTTTTAGAAATATCGTTGACCGAAAATTGGTTAATTTTCATTACAAGAGCAACAGGTCCATTTTGGACCTCATGTCCATCTTGGCAATTGGCTGGAGCAGTGTTTATTGTGGATGTGATATCAACATTTTTTGCCCTTTTTGGATGGTGGGCACAAAACCAAACAGATATTGTAACAGTTGTGAAGGTTTGGATATGGTCATTTGGAGTCTTTTGTGTTATGGGAGGAGCGTATGTGTTAATGTCAAGATCAGAATCATTTGATAGGCTTATGAATGGAAAGTCATTAAAAAAGACCCCAGGACCAAGAAATGTGGAAGATTTCGTAATGGCAATGAAAAGAGTTTCTACTCAACATGAGAAATCTGGTTAGGGCTCACTACTTTTGGTTTCAGTTATTTTTTGTTTAATTTTTATTTTGATTATTGTTTTTTTATTGTTATTGTTATCATTAATATGAGATTGCAAAACTTTCAACATTCAATTAAAAACATTTTATACTATGGGTGTTTTGAGTAATGTTATGATTAATTTTTTAATATAAACCTATTTATTTTGCAGTCTTTCCAGTGTCTTTTATTGATGAATTTTTATAAAATTTTCTATCATGAATTTATTAATTTCTTTATTTTTTTCATTAATTCTTTTTCTTTTATCTCGTTTATATTCTTGTTTATTTTTTTTATTTTATTTTTTTCTTGAATCTTTGAATCTTTCACTGTGGTATAAACATTTTTTCTAATAAAATTTGATTAGTATTAGTATTATTATTAGTAATAATCCTGATAATGAAGACCAAGTGGAAATCTAGAAATAGTTGGAAAACTAAAAGATAAATCTAGCGGATAATTATTTTTTTTCCAGTAAAAATTTAAAAGTTACGTAAGTGACACAGGCTTGACTCCTAAGGTGGATCTTAAATTCTAGTTCCATAAAGATATAAACGCCACAACCACAATCAAATATATTTATTTTTTTTTTTCATTTTCCAAAAATAAATTATTCAGTAATATGTCAGATAATCACTAAGAAACGTCGGCAATTTTTTTCACTATTAATTGATATGTAGATACTAAGTGAATTTCTTGATGCGATCTAAAGGAAGAAGAGTGAAAAGAATCAACAATATTTCTAAAGAGTCGATAAACAGCCATTTCTAGATATGTGATTGTGAAAAATTGAAGCTATCCTTATTTCCTTATTAAACCAACTCCGTTCCAAACACCTCCTCAAAAAATAGAAACGTGCAGAATGCAGATGTAGCACGAATAATGCATTGGATTACATTTTATAGTTTCGGACTTACTGATTTGGCAAATGACGCGACGGACGAGAAGAAAACCACCTTTATTTCTTCTGCAGCAAAACGCATAACTGGAGAAAGTCGGGTGTATCGATCACTCCATGGAACCATCCGTATTTGAGGGGTATATCTTTCAATTCCTGACTGCGCAGGGTTCTACAAAAAGCAGGTGTTTCTGCCTCTCCAAACAACTTGTCTGGAGAAGGTGCAATTGAAGACGGTTTTGTAACTGCAGCACCAAAGAGAAGTGGTATAATTGATGTAGCCCAGAACAGCAAATATTTCATTTATGCTTAAATAAAAGTATTTAAGACACAATAAGAGTTACTCCTCAGTTATCTAACTAGCATTTTGATGGTTAATGTTTTGAGAAACAAAAACAAAAAAAACAAACAACTAATCCTATTGGCTAGGAAGAAATCGACGTGAGTATAAAATCATAGCATGATATTGATGTTACTTTTTGGCAAAATAATAAAAAAACAATATCAGAAAATTTTGGAATTGAAAACAAGTGAGGGGATTGAAAAATTTCAGGAGCCAACCGATTTGGATAGACTCATTAGTTACAAAAATGTTTTTGAAATTGAACGAAGCTGATTCGGAAAAAATATTTTTGGAATAATTGATTCAGCAAAAGATGGGGAACACTGAAAGCAAGGTGCTTGCAATAATAACCAAGAAGCTGTGACTATAATTTTATTCAATCTTTTGAATTCTTTGAATTTTAGAACTTGAACTATGCTGTCCCCCAAATGTTCAAGTTTGCAAGAGCCAAAACAACAACAGGCGATAGGGTTTAAAGATTAGCTGGAATGAGTTTAGTTAGCCTCTCTTTTTGTTGATTGTTATCTTATTCTTTTGTTTAAATCTAACAAAGAGAGATTCAAAGTATGTGACCATGCGATGGAACCCACAGAACGAGATATTGCTAAATGCAGACTTTGATTCCCAAGAGTCATAGTGATCATTAATTTATTTGTGCAATGATTATATGACTGTTATGTTTCCCATCTTGCCTGTATCACTATATGGCTGTAGTATGATGATTATATTTCATACTATCCTATTATTGAAACAGTGCTACTGTATTATTAATAATGCAGTTTAAAGGAATAAATTTAGTGTGAAAGAAAAAGCAAGAGCTGCGAAAACAAAGCAGAGGTAGAGCAAGTCTGGAAAAAAATTTCAAAGGAACGTTTTTCACTTTTTCCATGATTTCTCGAACAGGTGCGCTAGCAAATTTGAACTTGGAGAGGAAGCAGTGAAAAAGGTGGAACAAAAATAAAAAAAAGCGAGAAATTTTCAGTGAAATAAGAAAAATTTGCAATATGAGGTTATGACAATTACAAACCAGCGCCTGATTATGCGGGCTGCTGCAACCTGATAAAGAGCTCGAAATGACCCGCACTAACAATATAGCCTTGTGTAACCAGGATGCGATGCTATTCATTCCACTAAGAGCCAAACCATAATCACGGAACTATTATAACTGACATATCCTAAAGAAAAAGAAATGAAGCAAAAGAGAGAAAAGTTTTGCAATGTTCAATCCCTAAACCTAAAGCAAAATTTAATATAAATAGATTACAATCTCCTTGATTGTTTACTGTTTTTTCTATCCTCTATCTCATAAGCACAAGCATAATCACAATCACAATACCAGCTTCTTACTATAATTACAGCAGTAACTGAACTCAATCCACTATCCAATACTACGCATTATCACCAGTTGACTTTTAACAATGTTACCAACTGTCGTCTCAACCTCAATCGCCTCTTCAATCATCCCAACTGTCTTAAAGGCCACAACCACAAGATCCTTTTCCTCTTGTGTAAGTGCTTTGACTAAGAAAACCGAAGGTAATACCTATAAAACATTTGCTGAATATAGATTTCAAGCTAGTCAAGTTGGTCCTTTAGCTGGTAAACCATTTAAATTGTTAACTCACGATACCAATGGTGTCTTGGTTGGTCCAAAAAACAAAAAACAAAAAGAATTCGTTCAACCAAAAGAATCGAACTAATTGATAACTGATAACTGATAACTGATAACTGATAACTGATAACTGATAACTGAAAAGAATTAAAAAAATCAAAAAAATCAAAATCAACGAAATTGATCTATTCACTACAAGTTTTTTATCTATTCAGCAGGTCCTGAAAATCTATTAAAGTTGCTTTGTTTTACTATAATGACGCTTTTATTTTTATCTTTGTTTTATTTTTGATCAATTACAATCTGTTGAGCGTTTTATTGATTCAAGATAAAAGCAAAACTTATTTCATATCTACCAAGTGTTTTAACTTCTATTCTATATTCATCCACTATAAATTTTTCTATTTTTTTCTAAAAGTTTCAATTTTTCTATTTTTTTTCTTTGGGTTTTTTAATGGTTTCCATAATATACATAACACATAATACATAACATAAAAATACAAGCAAAAACAACCAAATTGTAGGTTTTTCCCATCTTTGCCTGTGTATTTGCCCGCAAGTATTTGTGCTTCTATTAAATATTTATTCAGGATTTATATATCTTTTAGCCTAAGATGAGATGGACGGAAAAAGCATATTGCGATTCCAGCGCCATACATACGGGTTTTGCTCTTTTTCAACCCAACTTTGCGCAGACAAAAACTTACAGCTCCAACAGGTAAACACTCCTCGCATTGGACAATTGCACCTTGAGTCGTTTCTATCTTTGTATTTGTGCCGAGACATACAACTTTTTTTGATTCAATCAAATCTGGTTACACCAAGCTATACCTACTTATCAATATGATATTCGCTACCAAACTACATATCTGAAAAGTGGTTCTACTTCTACATTGTCTGGCCCATCCTCTTAAAAACGTGAAAAATCATGTCTTCATAGTTAGCAAAGTCTTCCACCCATTAAATTCATCAGAGTAATTGATTCAATATTAATTGGATGATAAATCATGAGGGCAAATCCACTTAAATGAATATGCCCACTTCCACTCTGATTACATAAGCCGGGAGCTTGGGCTTAAGGAAATGTTTCTGTCCCCTTCCTTTACTAAGCTATCTCCAACTATGAAATCATTTTTACTCCACCGCACTTGTTAGGGCCCTGGTGAGTTACAGCGCAATATGCGTCCAGGCCTGCTCTACCAGGACTGGGTTTTGTATCTTAGATTCTTCCTTCAACAAACCTGACAAATCCTGTTTTGCGCCATAAGTACACAGTTTTGCTCTGCTGCAGCTCCCACTGAAAATATGCACCAGTTTGATGTTCTTGTGGGTAAGGAAAATACAAAAGCAACGTGATTATCAGCCCTTCTTCTGTGAGAGCGCAATCGTCTAAATTGGGATCCGCAGCGTGGGCGTCTGCAACCAAAATAGGCAGCTCAGCCTAGCTTCCTAATTTGGATACCAGTACTCGTTATCCGTCAAACACAAATTTGCGTTTTGCGAATTTCGTAATACTGGTTACGTCTTTCGGTACTTTAGCCGATGGTTATGGAATTGTTTGCTGATAATTTTCATCTGTTAAATCACAAAACGTCTGCAGATGGAAAATAATACACCAACAATCTCTGATTTGCTGCAAAATGATTGTGTAGTTTCAAATTTGAACGCCAAAACAAAGAAAACCTCCAAAAAAATCAAAGATAGAATATACTCCATATTGGAGGATGTTAATTTTATTCTCGCTGTAGCCAATTTACTATTAGATTATCCACTAATTGCGAACGAAAGATGTGGTTCTTGGTATATTCCAAACCATCTTTTATATGATACGTGCTATTTCAAATCAACCGACTCTCATATTAACGAATGGGATTTTTCTTTAAGAAGATTGAATCTCCATTTGTTAGATACAATTAAACAAAAAAAT
This sequence comes from Ascoidea tarda (nom. inval.), assembly GCA_030560485.1. NCBI lineage: Eukaryota > Fungi > Ascomycota > Saccharomycetes > Ascoideales > Ascoideaceae > Ascoidea > Ascoidea tarda (nom. inval.). Next base: position 28,835 of record JAKTTS010000079.1, read on the forward strand.
GGAATAATCATTATTGACTCAACAAGATCAACCAAAAAAAAAGTTTTTCCAGATTCTTTGAGTAAAACAATACCAATATGGTGCGCAGTTCTAAATTACATTCGATTTTCAGGTAAAAACAATATAAACGAACAAATTAATGAAAATTATTTATTTTTACCAAAATCAATTTCAAAATTCGAATATGATAGTATTTATAGATTAATTCCTAAATTTGCTGAAAGTTTATTAAGCCTTGGCATCATTTCATCTGAAAGATTAATGCTGGTTTTGGGTAAAAGACTTTTAAAGCCAATATTTATTTTCTATGATATATCATTAGATCAAATCAAAGATTGTTTTGGTGAGAATATTTATCCAATTTATCTCGTCTGTGCTAGTAAAATCCCAAATGGTGGAAACTGTACAAGATTTTATAATTATATTCCTGGTGCTGCAGATGATCATGAGTTATGGTGTCCCTCCTCAAAATTCTCATCTAAAATATTTTGGGATAATATCGACAAATTAAAAGACCAAGAATTATCTGAAAATGACTTGATAGAATTAATCAATTTTCTAAGTAATGGTAATGGTAATAATATTGTTATGAATAATGACGTTAATATTAATGAGCTTGCAAAAAGTTTTGATAACAAAGTTATTGAGACTAATATTTCAACCCAAATAAACAAAATTAATGAAAATATTATTGTGGGGAAAATATCATTCAACTCAGATATTGAATATGGACATTTAAATAATTACTTGAAAAATAATTTCAAGCCTTATAATTTGGTTATTATCTTAACGGAAAATATTATAAATATAAAAGATAACAACACTGTTACAACCAAAAACAAAAACAAAAAGTTTCCGTATTATTTAATTGATGAAGATAAAACCAAATTATTAATTTTACCATTGTCTTCATCAAATAAAGCGCATTCAAAAAAACTAAGATATTATTTTCCTATAGTATTTGATAAATTGAAAATTATTAGTATCAAGACCAAAGAAAAAGTTTTGATCTTGGATGAAGATGGAAAAGATTTGGGTGTTGCATTTGGATTGATCTGTTTAATCAAGTACTTTAGTCCTGATGATATACATAGACTTCGAGATAAAGAAATTGAGGTTAATAAAAATTTAGTAAAAAAGTATCTTGCTCAAATAATTGGGATTGTTCCTAAAGTAAATCTCAGAAGGGCGACTCTACTTAGTATTAATTATTATTTCATGTCGAAATAATCATAAGATATCTCAAAAACAAGAGATTCAAAAACCAAAAAAAAAGCTAAAGATACACCAATATAGAATTATTTCTTGACAATGTAGTGATAAATAAGCCCAATGTTGAGCTTGAAAAAGCTGCCATCAGCTGGGGAAACAACTTTAGAGTGATAACCAAAACGAGTTAAAAAATAAAATTATTTTAAAAATTGAGTGTTTTTGGTAGGTATTGGTAAGTAGTTTTTAGCGGTTATTCTCCTTTGATCTTTCCTTTTTTTAGTCTATTTCCAAACTGAACAGTAAAATAAAGCAAAATAAAGCTAATTGGTAGAACATTTTAGTGCTAGTGTCTGTGTGATTCGGCTAACTTCTCCAATGAAAACAGAATCAAACAACAGTAATTTTTTTGGTACGTTGCGATACTCTGTATTAGTTCTTTGACGCATTTTTGGTTTCGCATTTCCAGAAAGAAAGATTGCTTTACCAGTGCCTCTTTCGATAATTGGGTTGCTCTCGGATTGCTCCAGAGCTATCAGCAGCAACGATAACAAAACAGTGAAAGCTATTGCAAGCTGTTCCTTACATTCACTCGACCAGTGGCAAAGAGAAGGTGACTTTATTAATTGATACCCGAGAGCTTGTCATTTCCTATCCAGATAGTGCTTAGCCTGTTTAGAGTTATCCTAGAACGTTGACTCAGAAGCGAATTGGTTCTCCATCTGCCAAAGTGTCTCTGATTTTTTGGTTATTCCACTATCTCAATCATTTTGACGAATTCCACTAGCTAATTGATGGACAAACCATTATCTTCAGTCTCCATATAAATAGCCCCTCCCTCTGAAATATTGCTCAAAGGTTGGGGATTGCTTTTATTGGGCTCTGTTAAATCTTGCCAATTCTTGTATTTCTTGTAATTGCTTGTGTTTTCTTTGCATTTCTTGTGAGTGCTTGTTATTTCTTGTTATTTCTTGTTATTTCTTACTAGTTCTTGGACCTACTGTCTCTACAACAACTTCTCTCTGATTAGCTGTTCTTGATCATATCGATTTTTCTTCTTTTCTTGCAATAAATGGAAAAACCCTCACCGTCTCGTCATGATTCTACCCCCAACATAAATGATTTCAATCATCCACCTTCAAACCTACTGCTTGATCCCAAGTCTCCTGGTGGACAACTGAAATACAGCGATATCAATGAGATTAGCTCTATTGTAGCTGAGGATGAGATTGGTGCTTCCAAAATCTTTAAGGAAAACTACGCAAGCTCAAACGTTTTAAGTTTTGCTACCAGTATTACTTATACTCCTTCTGAGATTGATAGAATTGTTGAAAAACTGATTTCTAGACATTTTTCGACTGCTAGTATCAACATTGTTGATCCAAGGGAGAATAGAGTCACTATTCTAAAAAAATTAAAAAATAAAACTGTTTCTGGGTTTTCTTTTTCATCAATTCCTCCCATTAGTTATTTTCGTGTCTTTTCTAGATTCGTTAAAAAGAAAGCTGCCGAAGATAATTATTGTTGCAAAGTTTTGAAATTTTTAGGATGGCCTCTTGTTTTATATCCTTTTATTATTGTTGGTATTATTGTTGATGCTAATCATAAAACTGTTGATCCAACTCTAGTTTTTGTCTTCAATATCCTAGCCATTTTGCCATTATCAATTAATATTTCGTCTGCCACAGAGGCTTTGGCCAATTTGACCAATTCAACAATTGGAGCGTTGATTAATGTCACCTTTGGAAATTCCATAGAATTGATCTTTGCTATAATTGCTTTGACTAAAGGTGAGTTATTAGTTGTGCAATGTTCAATGTTCAATGATTGGCTCTTACTTAGCCAATGCTCAATTAATTCTTGGTGGTGCTATTTGTGCGGGTTCAATTCATTTTAAAGAATTGAAATTTGATAATCTTATGGCCTATTTTAACATCATTTTCATTGCTTTTAATGGTTTCATTTTCAGATTGGTTTACTACTTTAATTTTAGTATGAAAGAAAATGGCAATAAAGACCCAAGCTCCATGTCTGACTATGCTAATCCTTCTCTAACTATTTTGAAAATATCTAGAGCTATCTCAGTTTTAAAAATCATTCTCTATATCATCTATTTAGTTTTGCCAATTATGTATAAAAAGTTTTTACATTCTGGTATTGAATTTCAAGATATTCATGATAACTTTGATGATAATAGTTACCAAGATGAAAAATATGAATTAAAATATGAAAAAACGAATGCTAGTAACAACCCTGAAGTTGATGATTTTCAAAATAGAGCTTCTTTAGACTTTTCAATTGATAACAATTATGTTTGTTTTAATCATCAGCTAAATATTAATACTGAAAACAACAACGTTGCTAACTCTGATTCAAATTTTTATCATAACCAAGTTCAAAACGGTAATGATGATGGTGATCTAAAAATGAATATTACGTCTATTATGGATGTTGAAAATGAGAGCACAAGCAAATATAGAATTGTTGATTTGTTTAAAAAACACAGAGTTTTCTTTCTTTATGCTTTATTTTTACTAGCCAACACAATGGACGCATTTTCCGAAAGTTCAGGCCTTTCAAAGGATTTTATTTCATTAATCATTATTCCAATTATTTGTAATGCTGCCGAACATGTCTTTTCAATTGTTGTTGCCTACAAGGGTAAAATGAATCTTGCTGTTAATATTGCTGTTGGCTCTGCAGTCCAGATTGACTACTTCATTTCTCCGTTTTTGGTTTTGATTGCATCTGCAACTGTTAGTGATTATTTCTTTTTATATGAAGGATTAATCATGGAATGTTATTTTGCTGCTTGTCTTTTAACATGTTTTGTTATTATGCTGGGTAAGGGCTATTTTATTGCAGGTGTTTTAAGTTTATTTGTTTATACAGTTGTTGGTATTTCAATTTACTACATGGAATTTTAGCAAAGATAATCTAGAAATTAAATAATGGCAAGCTTTTGTTTATTACAAATGTAATTTATATTAACCAAATAAATCATCCAAATCAGAAGCATCGCTATTTTTTTCATTATTCATCTCACTATCAGCTTTATCTATTGACTCCTCGCTTACTTTTAATTGTTTCTTTTTATATTCCAATTCTTGTTTGAGCTTAGCAATGTAACCATTGAATCTATTCTGTAAAATTTTATTCGGAGCATTCGCTCTTTGAATTTCTTTTTGTTTGATTGTTGCTTCAAGCTCAGAGATTTCTTCTTTTAACATTTCATTATGCTGGGCAATTTCGGCTTTATTTTCTTTTTCTTCATTATCTTCTTCACTTATATCGTCATCTTCATCATCTTCATCTTTGTTCTCTAGTAATCCTTCGAATTCATTTTCCAAACTTTCATTATCGTCATTATCGTCATTATCATTCATTGTTTCATCATGGTCATCATTATTGTTCTCATATTTATCATTTTGATTGTCAATATCAAAACTATCAAAAACACTGTCAATGTCAATGCTCAGGGGTTGTGGAGTAGCAAAAGTTGAAATTGGAGTTGCAACAGTACTATAACCGGTATATGATGAAAATCTTTGTTGTTGAGATCTTTCATAATCATCTTTATTAAGTAATTCAAAAGTTGTGGATTCAGCATCAGCATCTTCTCTTAATAATTCTTCGACTTTTGCTTCAATTTTATCAATGTTTTTGCAATTTAGTCTTGGTTTAAATCTATACTCCCTAACATTTTTCATTGGTGGAGTTATACCATCATTGAATTGATCATTGATATTGTTGTAGTCAGAAATTAAAGTTTGATAATGTTCAGAATAATCTTCAATGTTGTTGGAGGAATCTGTTGTTATGGTAAAACTAGTAGAATTGTTACTGATTGATTGATTGGATAGAGTTGGATTGAATAATTCTAGATAATCGCGTTTGGAGACTTTTTTAAAGACATATAGCATTTGGCAAATGTCGATTGTTTTATAAAAATTTTTCTTATCAGTTGTTTTATGGGATTCGATTATACAGGGCAAATCAAGCAATTTTGCCATATAATAAGAATCGTTTATTATTATTACAGCTTTTCTTCTATCTTTCCATTTTATGGTGATGTTTTTAAAATCCGAGGTTTCAACGCATTGTCTAACGTAATCTAATTCAGGATCATCCATCAATCTCAATATTATGCCATCTTCAAAAGGTGGATTATCTTCTTTTTCGGGGTCTTCAGAATCGTAGCCATCACCAGGCATTCGAATACGAAATCTTGGTTGAACTTTAGGAGCAGATGTGACTTTAATTTTGCTAATTTTGCTAATTTTGGGAGGAATTGGAGCAGAATTTGGAATTCTAATTGGGTTTTTCTTTGATGATTTAATTGTTGTTTTGTGATGAGCAGTTGGTGAAGAAATGGCTGGAAAAGCCAGTTCAGAGACAACAGAACCCAACTTTAGTTTAATTTTTGGCTTTTTCTGGGCTACATCTTTGTTTTTTTCTGGAGCCTTCAAAGTTATTTTGAACATAGTAGAAAGAATAATATTGTGAATATAATATAGGATTAGGTTAGCTGAATTTATGAGAGAAATCGAAGGAAAAAAAAGGATGGAGATAAACGCAGAGAAGCACGTGGTTTTGATTTGATATTTATTTGTATTTATTTGTATTTTTTAAACAGTGCTCATGAGACCTAGGAAGGAATCGATGATCTGGGCAGCTGCTAGAACTGTAATTTGGCCAGCTGAATCGTATATGGGGCTAACCTCAACTACATCAGCACCAACCAAGTTGATACCTACAAGACCATCGATGATGCTCAAGATTTCTCTTGTTGTGAACCCCCCTGGTTCTGAAGTTCCAGTGCCTGGAGCATAAGCTGGGTCAAGAACATCGATGTCGAAAGTGATATATACTGGTGATTGGTTGTGGAAAGGAATTGTTTTTTTGATTGCATGTACGATTCCGTGGATTCCAATGTAATCTATTTCTCTTGCATTGATGATTTGAAAGCCACAGATTCTATCATTTTCCAAATCATGTTCATCATTAATGAGTGGGGCTCGTATTCCAACATGTAGAGATGAGTTTTTATTAATGTAGCCCTTTTCAGCAGCGTAATGAAGAAAAGTTCCATGGTTTATTGAAGAATATTTTGATTTTCCACCTCCAAGATATTTTGGGTCCCAAGTATCTAAATGGCTATCGAAATGGATGAGAGATAGTTTTCCAAAGGTCTCGTAAGCAGATTTTAGAGTCATCAAGGTTACTGTGTGATCACCACCTAGAGTGATGATTCTTGGATGAGAAGATAGAGTTTTGTTGAAGGAATCGTATTTATGAACAATTCTCTGACCTCTGTACAATTGGTTTAAAGCAATTCTATTATCAAAAGGAGTCATGGGAACGTCACCACAGTCAACTATTTTCAAGGCTTTATAGGGATTTATATGATTAAAATTGTTATTGTTATTATTATTATTACTATTGTCATTGTTATGATGGTTGTGATTATAATTTCTAACTGGGATTTTGCCATCAAAACTAATTCTTTTACTTCCATCTCTGATGCCATTTGGACCAAATCTTGCACCAGGTCTGAAGGAAACTCCAGTATCAAAAGGAGCACCAACTATGGCAACATCAAACTGGATTTGTTCTTTGGGATCATTGTTATGTAAATTAGATGCGTTAAAACAGTTGTAGTAAGGTTGGTTTCCCCAAGTTACAATACCACTGTATAGAGGACCTGGGGAGGCCAAGTCTGAGGTATCGTCGTCACTGGGATAGTTTATCTTGTTTAATCTGACAAACTTGTTGATATCATTAGGGTCACTGTCCACAATTGAACTTTGGTGGATTGAGATTTGATGATTTGAAATGGAGTTGAAAACATAGCTGGTTTCGTCAGGTCCATTGAGCAAACCGCCATAGAGCGAATCCAAGTACGATTCAGGAATAGAGGCAGGAACAGCTAGCAGAATGGAGCTTTGGGCGAGCGCAGCAGGAATTGTGGAAGCAGCTGCCCCATAAAGAAGGCCAATCCAGAGACCCACAGTCATTGCTGTTGTTGCACTAGCTGCATTGGCCGGGAGAAGAGAAAAACGGCTCTTTTATAAGCAGCTCCAGCACTGTCTCCTTACTAGCGGACGCATCAGGCCCTGTGTCCCTCACGCGTCTAATTCCTGATTGCACTGCTTCTGCTGCTTCTGCTTCTGCTGCTTTTGCTGCTTCTGGTGCCTTTCCCAATGCGTCACTAGCCGCCGCCCAATCGGGCAACCGCCGGCTCTCTCGCCGCCAGCGCAACGCTCCCCACAGCGCAGTGTGCGTTACCCGCTCAGCGCAACACCACTGCAGCGGCTGTTTTTGGGTGTGTTTTCTCTGCCCGGGTAACGCGCCTGCGCATCTGAACTGGAGAGATCACTTCCATCCTCGAACAATCATCGATTTCTCAATCAATCATCAATTGTCGAAATTTTTCAATTTCGCTTCTTTTTTTTCTCATATAAATTCAACTTCCCCAGTTGGAATTGTTTTATCTGGCTCTTTTACTCATTTTTTCTCTCTTTTCTTTTCTTCTCTTGCTCATAGATGCTAAAAACAGGAATCAGCACTCTCAAAAACATGGCTCCAAAATTAAATTTACCTGAACTCCTTTGTAAAGGTGCTTATATTGACGGCCAGTGGATCACCAACGCAAAATCAAAATTCCAGGTCCAAGATCCTGCCACTTTAGAGGTAATTGGCGAATTGCCCGACCAAGGTCCTAATGACATAGATATTGCTATTGAAGCCGCTTCAGCTGCCTTCACAACCTTCAAAAAGACTACTCCAAGAGAGAGATCCAAATACCTCAGAGATATTTACAACCTAATGATTGAAAACGTCGACGATCTAGCCAAAATCATCACCTGGGAAAATGGTAAGCACATCAATGAAGCTATTGGTGAAATTAAATATGCTGCTTCTTATTTCGAATGGTATGCAGAAGAAGCCCCAAGAATCTATGGTACAACCATCCAACCAACCAATCCAACTAACAGAGTCTTTACAATGCGTCAACCTGTTGGTGTTTGCGGTATCATAACACCATGGAATTTCCCTGCTGCAATGATAACAAGAAAGGCTGCTGCTGCAATTGCTGCCGGTTGTCCCGTTATTATCAAGCCCGACCACCAAACTCCTTATTCTGCCCTAGCCCTTGCTTACTTCTTTGATAAGTTAAACTTGCCAAAGGGCGTCTTCAACATAGTTTTATCCAAATCCCATGTACCTGAAATCGGCTTGAAAATGTGTGAATCAACAAAAATTAAAAAAATATCTTTTACAGGTTCAACTAACATAGGTAAAATTCTAATGAAACAATCCGCTTCAACTTTGAAAAAACTATCCTTTGAACTAGGTGGCAATGCTCCAATCGTTGTGTTCGATGATGCTGATATCGATTTGGCCATCTCTCAATCAATTGCTTCAAAATTCAGAGGCTTGGGCCAAACTTGTGTTTGCGCCAATAGATTATACATACAACAGGGCATATATGATAAATTTGTTGAAAAATTCTCAAAAGAGGTTTCCAAATTCAAAGTTGGAAACGGTTTTGACACCTCTTGCACTCATGGCTGCTTAATAAACCAGTTGGCCATCGACAAGGTCGAAGATCACATTAAAGATGCTCTATCAAAAGGCGCTGTTGTTAAAATCAAAGGCGGTAGAGACGACTCTTTAGGTCCAAATTTCTATAACCCAACTGTTCTTTCCAACTGCACTCAAGACATGAAAGTTGCTAAAGAAGAAACCTTTGGTCCATTAGCTGCCATCTTTAAGTTTTCTGACATCAAAGACGTCATCCACTGGTCAAATGATGTCGAGCATGGTCTAGCATCCTATGTCTTCAGTAAAGACATCAACAATATCTACATAATGGCTGAAAACTTGGAATATGGTATGATTAGCTGCAACACTGGTATATTCACTGATTCCTCCATCCCATTTGGCGGTGTCAAGGAATCTGGTTTCGGTAGAGAAGGCTCCTTGCATGGTATTGATGATTACACAATTCTTAAAGCTGTCACAATTGGTAACATTCCCCAAATCTAACCAACTACCTCCAATAAGTAACTTTTTTTCTTTCATATGTTTTTCTCTTTCTTTTTTAGGTCTCTTTGATTTTCCCACTTTAATATTCAATATTCTTGTTCCATTTGCCCCCTATTTTATCTTCTCTTCTGTAGCGTTAGTAGCTCACTGGATTTAAATCTCATTGCGCCTCATTAGACCAAATTCTAAATTCAAAGTGCTTCACCAAAAAGAAATCGTTTTCGCTCATCAAAGCACGTGTTTTTTTTTAGTTTTTTTTCCCATCAATACGACATTTCGATAACAGCAATCAATTCTTGTAATTCAATAACAAACCGAAATAGTCACAAAAAACATAACAAAATTTTACACAAAATGTCTCAGGAAATAGAAATCTATGAAGAGGATTATTCTTCTGACGATGCCAACATTTTTCAAGATATCACCCCAAGAAAATCCAAAGTCACTCTTGGTTTGATTGACATTCCTTTCTCTCAAACTGATGATAGACCAACTATTGAGGATTCTTTTGTTGGTGGCCACCCAGTATGTTGTTTTATTAGTTTTTTCTCCAGAATTTCATTTGTTTCACGATTGACTAATTTCTCTTTTTTTTTCTATTTTTTTTTATCCAAATAGATTTGGTTAAATGATTCTCCCCCAAGTGACAACTTATTGCTTTGCAAAAATTGTTCAAACCCAATGAATCTATTATTACAAGCTTTTGCCCCTTTGGAAAACACAAGTTATGATAGAGTGATTTACGTATTCATATGCCTAAAATCTTCTTGCAAAAGAAAGCCCAATTCTGTTAAGGCAATTAGAGGAATTTGCAAAGATCCAGTCAAAATGAAAAAAATTGACGATGAACTATTATTGGATAAAAAATCAGATGATTTAAGTGCACAATTATTCAATAAAAATACTAATACTAACAATACCTCCAATCCCTTTGCTTCATCAAACCCATTTTCTACCTCAAATCCCTTTGCCTCTTCCACTGCAAATCCTTTTGATCCACAAGTAAAAGAAAACTCTGGTGCAAATACTAGATCCAAAATCACAATTTCAAATTCATCAGATAAAATTAACAAGAATTCCTGGTCCAATGTGGCATCAAAAACAATAGAACCAATCCAGCCCAAAAAACTAGTCAAATCCAATATCATCTTGCCCTCATTCCCTGGATATTTTATTTATATTCAACGTGAAATATTCAAGAAAACAAAAAACGATCAGTTATTAAAAAATATTCATTACGATGAGAGTTTGTCAGATAATGAGATTAGCTCAATTCAAAATTCTGTCAGCAGAATGAATTTAAATCATAAAAATAATAATAAATATAAAAAAAACAACAAAAACAATAATCAGTTTGAAAATTTAAAATCTGAATCAGTTTCCAAAGCTTTGAATGATAAAAGCTTTCAATTCTTTTTAGAAATAACAGAACACAATCCAAATCAAATTTTAAGGTATGATTTAAATGGGAGTCCTCTCTTGTTCACCTCAAATGACGCAGTTTATAAAACTATTTCGGATGATTTAATTCCAAGACCCGGTTTTAATTTATCTTCAAAAAGGAGATTTGAATTACAATTAATGCCAAAATTGATTATTGATCTCGAGGCAAACTTAAATAGCAATCAAGTTATTATGAATGGCATGGAATGGGGCTCAATTTTTGTTTACAGTGATATTGAAGACTATATTAATGACCATGATTTGGATGAGAATCATACAGGCTATATAGAAGAATGGTGTGGTGTGCAATGGGATGACGAATTGCATTTATAAAATATTTTTATTATTTTTTTTTTCACAAAATTATTTATTTTTACAATACTGACGGAGAAATTTTTATTTTTTTATTTCTATTTTTTATTCTTCATCATTTGCATTTAAAATCTTTTGCATTTTTTATTTCAAATAATTTTATTATTTTTTTATTATTTATTATTTATTATTTATTATTTATTATTTATTATTTATTATTTAAATTTTTTTCTAAATTTTTTGCCGAGACACTAAAATGACAAAGGTCAAGTTATTAAGTTATAGTTTGGTTAAGATTTTTATTCTTGATCCAAATTTCTGCATTACCATTAAGCTCTAAATTTGGACTGTTTATAAAAATTAGCTTGAAAATAAGAAACCCAGCTATGGGTAGTATAATAAATTATTTTATTACAATTCAAAAATGGGAGAGAGGAGAAAATAAAAAAAAGTATATATTACACTGTATTTAATTATATTGAACATAGTAAAGTATAGTTGAAGAAAAGAATTGTGATAAAAATAGTAAACAAAATTAAAAATAAATTGAAATTATAACTTAAACAAAAGGGTGAAATAGAGCAATAGAAAATGAAATGTAATAAAATACTTATCATAAAATATACCAAAAGAAAAATAAGAAAAAAAATTAAAACTTCACAAGTTTACCAAAAATTTCTAAAAACTCAAAACATTTAAAAGATTTAAGAAAGTTAGTTCAAGAAAATAGATTGAAGAGGTGATTCATCATATCGATCAATATAATATAATGTAATATAATAATATAATAAAATAAAACAATAAAATAATAAAATAATAAAA